>JAJONR010005187.1:0-45614 GCA_029582245.1 Solanum etuberosum
TCAAAGAATTTTCCTATGGGTTCATCAGACGAGACAAAGAAGTTTCACGTGGTAAGGTGCTAGATCGTCATAACTCAGACTGTTAGGGTGGACATGAGAAAAAGTTTGTATTAAGAGCATGGTATCGAGTATCCCTGCATGAAAAGGCTTCAAAGAATTTTCCTATGGGTTCATCAGACGAGACAAAGAAGTTTCACGTGGTAAGGTGCTAGATCGTCATAACTCAGACTGTTAGGGTGGACATGAGAAAAAGTTTGTATTAAGAGCATGGTATCGAGTATCCCTGCATGAAAAGGCTTCAAAGAATTTTCCTATGGGTTCATCAGACGAGACAAAGAAGTTTCACGTGGTAAGGTGCTAGATCGTCATAACTCAGACTGTTAGGGTGGACATGAGAAAAAGTTTGTATTAAGAGCATGGTATCGAGTATCCCTGCATGAAAAGGCTTCAAAGAATTTTCCTATGGGTTCATCAGACGAGACAAAGAAGTTTCACGTGGTAAGGTGCTAGATCGTCATAACTCAGACTGTTAGGGTGGACATGAGGTTTTAGATCTAACTTCTAAGGGCATTCAACGAAGCTTTATTGGGTAAATGGTTAGGGAGATTTGGATCCGAGGAACAAGCTTTTTCGAAAGGAGGGGATAGTGGATAAATATGGGATCACAAAAGGGGGAGGAAGAACAAAAGTATCACTTTGCCTTATGGATGCGGTTTGTGGAACAGTATGAAACTGCTGGAAAGAATATAGTGCAAATATGTCTTTCAAGGTTTGGGATGGGATGGGAGGAGGGTTAGTTTTGGGAGAGACACAAGTGGTGTAGGGATAACATTATTAGCATTACTTTCCCAAACATATTCAGAATTTCATTCCCGAAGGAGATGACAATCCAATGGGTTAAAACTTTACAAATTAGAGAAGTTTTTTTGGGATTTGAGATTCAGGAAGAATTTTTTGGATTGGGAGGTGGTAGAACTCCAAAGTCCAGTTAAGTTACTATATAAACAATGTATATCTCGGGATAATCACGTCGTACGAAGGTGGGGATGAGGAATAATGGGCTGTTCTGTGTTAATCTTACTATAGAAATTTCTTTTCTTTACCAAAGAATAGCTAATTTCTCTCTATGCTATTACCATCATCTTCCCATTTCAAAAAAACTTGATCTTGGACGAGTGAAGAGACATGTACTTCTCAAACAAGTATTGTTTGAGCATCTCAAATTCTTGAATAGTGCTTCACTATTCCATCATTTGTTGTGACACTACACCAAGAAATGTTAAATCCATGTAAAAGTGTCTATATGACTCAAACGATTCATCCAAGGCATGTATCAAACTAGCCCCTTGTCCATGTATCTCTGTTCACACAAAAATACAAGGAACATAAGATTTGTCAGCAGTCTTCATGATTGTGTCTTCTCACTTCATGTTTCCATTTTAAGTGCTTATACAATTAGCATTTCTTAAGGTATTTGAACCCTTACTGCATCACTTTTTGGTCTTAGAGCAGGTGAAACTGAAAGATGTGAGACATTTGACTTGTACGAGAAAATGCTATCTGATGCTTAACAACATAGACTTGCTCAACTTGTGGAGGAGGTAGCAGTCAGTGGTGTCGTTTGAAGAAACATAAAGTTAATGCAACAGCTTCTTTCTTTTTTGTCCATGTCAAAAGCGTTGTTCCAAATTAAGTTTGACATTATGGGTGTTAAGCACAAGAGATCCCATCTTTTTTGCACATTGAACACACAAGGTCAAGCCAAGCCTTGACGATTCATCTGTACCTTAAGCTGTTGTTCCGTACTAAAGGTTTTGTATAGCTCTACTTTATCTTCATATCAGAAGTGCTACATTACTAAATTTTAGTTTTCTTGATAAGTGCTACATCACTAGATTTTAGTCACCCGGATAAAACACAACAACAATTTAAGAAACTAACCAACGCCATTACCAAACGGAATTATTCCACATTAGTGAAATTACTTGCAACTCCATCTAATGGTGAACCTTCCCACAGCAATAGCATTACTAACTTCATCTAAATAGAGTTATGTTATCCCTCTTTTCTTTCTGATCACAGAAAAGGTGGATAAAAGGTATAATTGCATTACCAATGATTTTATTTGTCGTCCAAATCCATTCGAGCTCCCCTGCTCCTTCGCAACCTCATCATCCTCTGGAATTGCATCCAACATGCCCTGCCTAGGTAACTTCCTTCTCGGGCTGACCTGAATTGTCTTTGATAGAATCACAGGGACACCTGAACAACAACCCGCTATGTATACCTCGATTGATGGCGAAGAAAACCCAAATTTAGGCTGAAAGAAAGCTGATCCACCATTCCCAAATGATGCTGCTGTGTAACAATCCATGCTCCATCCACTCCTCGAATCATTCTCTAAAACATTACCATGAGCCCACGTTGTCTCTACTCTCTCCAACGACCCACAAAGTATTAATTCCTTTTCATTCTCATGTACCTCAAATTCCACCGGCCCTGAAACCCTAACGCTATCCGTGCTCACATACGTTACCTCCGACGATTCCTTATCAACCCGATCACGGCGGAGGGTAATGGAGGCTGTATCGGTGGCCGGAATACGAGAACTATTGATCTCTAACGATACCCCCATCTCACGGCGGAGGTGGCGGAGTGTAAGGTGGTCTGGTACGGTATCAACCGCGCAAGGCGTGATACGTACGTAAAACAATCGGATTTCCAAACAACCACCGGTGAAATTCGAGTTTTTGTAGATTGCCATTGACATATCCTGACCTTGATTACCCATTAATCTCAAGTTTTTCTTCAATCTACAAAAAGTGAAGGAGATTGATCATTGACTAACAAGGAAATTGAATAAAATTTAAGCTTAAGGATCGATAAAAATCACAATTTCGAATTTAGAGGTCAGAAATAGTGTCGATGTTTTGTTATGTGTGAACATGGCGAGAGAAAGGATCAAAAGCTACCATTATTTTACGAGGGGTCAACGGAAAAGCTTAAGAGCAAGGAGATGTTTGTCCTTTTAAGTTGTACGAGTATTAATAATATATGAAATTAATTATATAACTAGGTAAATTATCTGCGCTTTACGCGGTAGTGAACTACCTCTATAAACTTACCCATAATCAGTTGATATATTTGTGTTTATGAGTGAGTAAATTGAATTGTCGACAATATTTTATCCAATAGTAAATCTATTGAAAGAGTAGAAAACATCTTTAATTATTTTATTCTCGATATTTATCTTTTCAAATAGTTGTATAATCATTTTCTATTCTTTTTGCTTCCATCACTATGGTCAAAACATCAATTTGTTTGTGACTTTTAATGTCATGTTATGAATGAGATATTTATTTCTTTAGGGTCTGATTAATCTAAATTATTCCTACTTTGATGGAAAACTCAACTCCCAGATTTCGAACCCCAAAGTTCCAAGGACATTGTCTCATAAATAGATCTTTTTAACACTCTAAATTATGGATAGATCAACGTCATTTATTAGTTAAAGTAGTCTTTCATGAAAATTCAGGGAGCTGATAACATCCAACAACGTAAGGAAATTTTTTACAATGAAAATATTACACCAAGCAAGAAGACTGACTTTGAATCTACACTTTAGATCATGTACTGGAGTAGCAACTCCACAAAGGCACCTTTATTTTTATCAGTCTAAATACTTTTTCTGGAGTTGCAATATACGATACTTCTACTGTTGTCTTCCAAATCGTTTTAAGGATATCAATTTTTGTATTTCTCAACTACACAAGATAATGGAAAGTATATTAGCAATATCTCCCTCGAGGATAGTAAATTTTATATTTGTTATCTTCTCCTTCCCTTCCTCCTAAAAATCAGACTCACATGTTCAATGAGACCAACCACGCAAGTTCTTTAGCCCTTAGAATATAAGGTTGCTTCAAGCATGAGACTCATATTGTAATGAATTGTTCCTCTATTAGCATATTATTCTAAATGGCAGCAGTATGTGTGTGTCTCTTGATTTGGATTTATGAATTTGCTTTTCAACTTCTCGGATAAGGGCATCTTTCAAAGAAAGTCAAACTTATAGTTAGTAACTGGCGCATAACGCATCAGGAAGTAATTATCATTATTGTTATTTAAGTGTAATAAATCTCAAATGTATAGTACATTGAATACTACTCTAATGTGTTCTTGATTCTTACCGACACCTATAGCAAGAGGCAAGAGGTATTGGATACGGGCCTAATATCAATTAATTACAACTGAGTCATTTATGACATACAAAAAAGTGTAATTAAATAGAGAAATTTCAAATATCCTTCTTTTACTACAGATGCATGATTAAAGATTTTGCATAATGATCCTCACTAAGTTTATTCATGATCATTCAATAAACATTTACCTTTTAGCATTTTTGCATCATTTAATTTTTTTTGTCTACACTTGGTCTAGATTATCTACTTCATGACAATATTTTCAATATAAATATTTATACTTCTATTCGTACAAAAATATGTTACGAAGTAACTTTGGCTAAACATCTACAACAAACACAAATTGGATTATGCGAGACACTGAGGTCCTGAAATCTTGCTATGCCTCACATTCAATAATGCAGATTGAAGCGTTGTGTTTTCTTGTAGTACAATGAATAAATAATTAAAATGAAGCCAAAAGGCCAATTAAACAAACAAGAATACATTCTAGGCCATAGAGAGCGCCAAGGGTAGTTTTGTCAATATTTATACTTAAAACTTATCAATTATTAAAACTAAAACATTATATTATCTTACATACAAGATTATGTAGTAACAAACATTAATAATGTAAGGAAAGATGATAATTATAACATCTTATCATTTATCCTTCAATCAATCATCTTTAATTTGATTTTATAATTTATCCTTTTGCTTCCGGGAAGTGTTACTATTTGATATTTTTAGGGAATCAAATGAACATCAACCGGAGATATTAAATTTTCTAATAAATAAATAATTGTTGGTGAAGGGATAAATAAATTTTAAAAGGCTTGCTTTACATATATCATATTAAAGTTCCCCATTTAAATGTATTATAAATAATTATTAAAATGAAAAATTAAAGGGAGAATGTATCATGTTTGACAACAATTCAACTTATTAGATATACTTGAAAGGAAAAAATATTACACAAAACTATTCAGTTTGTTTGGGTGTTTTTAAAAAATCAACATACCAGAGTGATGAATTTCAATTTGAAACTACACTTCTATTCCAATCACAGTGTCGAGAAACACATCTATTACTTCAAGAAAGGTATTTGCAACTTGCAGTTAACTTGAGAATCTGTTCATACTTCATATTGAATATGAGCAACTAATTTATTGTGTAGTTATCTATGTCTTTGGGATTAAAAGAGGCTCCAGTCTATTCGTATTCTTCTATAGGTCATCCAACACATCCTTGAACCTATGTCAAAAGTTTTTTGTCTTCTTTTCCTGGTTCACTTCGCACATCAAGGTGCAATAAAGTTTATAAGGTCTTTATGTCCTTACAATGGCATACCAAATTTGAATTTTGACTTCAACAGATGGTAGTATAGATCTGTAAGGAATTTTTTACTGTACCTTCAACAATTTCAGTAGAGAAAACTTGTGTGAATAATCAATTAACATGTGTTATTTAATCTGTACTAACAAATACTTATAACAATAACTTTGCAGAAACATAATCAACAATGTTTAAAACATGTTTTCAAAAACAATAAATAATAACACAAGCGTAAATTAATGACTGTAAAAAAAATACCAGGATCTGTAACAATAGAATGAAACAGAAAGAAAAAAAATCAGGCCCACTGAATGCGAAATTATTCCCCTCTAGTACTCAAGGTTTAAAGGAATAGATCCTCTCAGGATAAAACGATTCTATTCTCCAGTGTATTGATACAAAAATAATGGTGTAGTGAGCCACTCAACAGGAGCAAATGACACGAATATTTAATTGTGCAGAAGAAGAAAAAAGTTCATAATTTTCGTTGTTTTAAAATGAGAGAAAATCCCTCTATTTATAGAAAACAGAGGGTAGTGTGAACAAATGTTTATTGTGCCTTATCGGAAAGGTCACAACTCTTTGAAAAAGTTACAACCCTTCGAAAAGGTTACAACATTTCTTAAAAGTCACAACTTTTCATAAAAATCGGAAATCTTCATAAAAGTCACAACTTTTCATAAAAGTCGCAACTTTTCATAAAAGTCGCAACTTTTCATAAAAGTCACAATTTTTCATAAAAGTCACAACATTTCATAAAAGTCACAACTTTTCAAGAAAGGGGAAGGCTAGTTTTGGAAATAAATAAATTAAAAGGGAATCCTGGTTTGTGGGGGCGCTACGTAAGCGGGCTTAAGGTTCTCTTTTATATATTTATATGATTATAGGAAAAAGACAAACATATTTTCAAACTATTGTAAATGGTATGTAGATATCCTCCGTCATACTTTTGGGATATCGGTGCCCTTGGCCCCCTGTCGTCCAAAAACTAGAGCATATATGTCATTCACTCTAACGGAAGACTAAATGGGGACACGTGACACAATCTTATCCGTCGATCTGATATTTAATAAATGTCGGGTCGGATGATAAGATTATGACACGTGTATGTCTGTTAGTATAAAGGATATATATGCTCTAGTTTTTGGACGGTAGGAGCATCAATGTCCCAAAAGTATGACAGAGGGTATCTGCATACCATTTACGATAGTGCGGGATATACTTGTCCTTTTTTCCTACAATTATTAATATGAGCTAGGTTCGGATCAACCTTGCACCATTTGTAATTTAATATAATTGGGTTAAGAAAATCTAATTTAAGACAACGGCTGATCCGGTGGAATTTGAGCAATATGAATTAAGCTACCTAGCCAAACCTGCCACCTCATGTGCCAAAGTAAAATGGTTGTTCTTCCTTCTCCGCTCCTTCTTTTTCTACATATGCGGCGGCGGGTTACCAGAGAAGGGGGAACAACTCCTTTCTCCTTTGCCTTGCTCAATCTTCCTTTTCTGATTGGCTTGGTGCTTTTGTTTTAAAAAGCCCTAGGAATGCTCTGCCTGGGTCCTTTTGACTTCCGCATAGAATGGGGATTCTTCAAAAAATTTATTTTTACTGTCGTTTGGTAGAGTGTATTAGGAAAAATAATGCATGTATTAGCCTTGTATATTACTAGTACCTTGTTTGGTACTCTTTTTCAACCTATCTTACATTAGTTATACACTCTATTGTGTGTTAAGGTGTGCATTGCTAATATCATGAATTTCTAGGTATTAGCAATGCAATGGTTTTAATGCATGCATTAACATGATAAAAGACTCAATTGCCCATCAAAATCTTTTTTACAACTTTTCACCATAAAAGTGAAGGGTATCTTTGTAATTTTTTTCATGCAATACATACTATTTTTAGGGCATCAAACCAAACAATGCATTAAAATAATCTATGTATAATTAATGCAAGCATAACTAATACATGCACTGCTAATGCAAGCATTACTAATACACTATATTTAGCATTATTCGTATACACTCTACCAAACTACCCATGCATAATAGCTCTTCATATATCAGTCACTATCTCTTTCTTGAATTACTTTTAATATTTAGCTTTGATATTTTTTACCACTTGCTTGACCTCATCTGATTGTATCTGCACATCAATATATGTCAGTAGTTTTGAGTTTAGTTGCTTGAACCGGTCAACAAATAGATATATTGTAGTTCTCTTCAATTGTCCATAAAGTAAACAATAAGTACCATTGTTAACTGGGATATTCATATTAGTTAACGTTTTCTTTGTAAATAATCTTTTTTGTACAACTAATCACAAGTTAAACTCGTGTTTAGGCTAAGTAATAATAGTTTGTACCAGTTCAACTATCATCCATCTTCTATATTGTTCTAGTAACTTATTATAACTCGAGTATTTGTCATTAGATTGTATCTGCTACGAGTGTATCAATTTAACATATTTTGATACATCAGCTATTCTCTTATGTGCCTAGATATGTCCATTAGCCTTTATTCTTATGTTTTTTTTTTTTGAAGGATGACAAAGCCATCAAATATATAAAACAAAGAGAGGTGTTACAATGTGGCATAATGGACCTAAAGTGTCTACTAGCCAAAAGGCTCAAAGCAAGTTCAAAACAAAAATAAAATGAAAAAGAAATAAAACAAAATAGACAAGACAAATTGAGAAAGACCCCAAAATCCTCAAAAAGGAAAAGCTCAAACGAGCTCAGGTGTCCATTACCGAAAATCATCAAGACTTGAGGTCAAAGATTGAGTCAGCTTCAAGAACGTCACATTCGAGTAATGGTGTCAGCTTCAAGAACGTCACATTCGAGTAATGGTGTCAGCTTCAAGAACGTCACATTCGTGTAATGGTGTTATGATCACCGCCAACCTTAACTCAGATCCAGCTCAAAGAGCTTGGATTGATTTCACTCAAGACATCTACTCACAGATGCCATGAAATCAGATCCAAAGAAGACTTCTTCGGCTCTTTGTTAAATTCTCACATGAATCTATCTATGCAAGGTAACCAGATCACAACTATGCCACTTGATTTGTCACATCGTTGAATTTGGATTTACCAACAATTTCACTTTATCTACAAATTGAGCTTCAAGAGAAGCTAATACCACTGTTCTGACAAAGATGATCCGATTGATTCTCAAATATCAACGATTAACGTTAATCACCAGCTGATAAGAGTAAATGGAACTTTATTTTACAAGCATGTGAGCTTTAGATGCATTAGGAACAATGATTAATCATGATCTCGAACTAGAATGTTGGTAAAGTAGACGCTTTGGTTGTTTGTAATTGTTGGTGTAGCTGTTGTATCTGCAATTATAATTGTTGCTGTATTATTTGTGCCATCTGACTGTCTCTGTGATTGTGTGCCTCCATATCCTTTATTTTGACAAATCTGAATTCTGAGACTTGGAACTTCGTCTTTTTTCATGTTGATAATTCTTCTTCCTTGTGAGGGAACCTCTGAATATTGTTATATTTTTTAGTGCCTGCAAAATGAGCACCCATGTAAGCAAAGTAATCATCTAGTTGATTTCCTTCTTTAAATACACGTTCCACCCTTATTACACCACTGTTCCTAAGTTGCTTAAATCTCATTACTTCAAAACTTTTCTCCCAAGGAACCTTCAAGCACATTTTTCATGGTTAATGAATCAATCTCCATCACTATTGGAGTATAATGTGCATGTACAAAAAAACTTATCCTATTCATAAGTGATATTTTTTTTTGTCATTAGTTGTGTCCATAGAGATTCTCTACAAATTCTATCTACTTCCTTCAAAACATTTTGTAATTAAAAATTATAACAAAAAAATGAATTGATTCGACATGATTCGTAGTCCACATAATGATGGATTGGACTTGGCTCGCTAAATTTCAAAATTCGTATGGACTAGTCTAGATGGACTGAATCCATCTATATTGACAACTCTAATTAGTTATGAGAAAAACTATATATTTTATACATATATTAGTTACACAATTTTTACTTATTCACGTATTAGTTATTTATGTATTAATTATTCTATTTTATTATTATTGTTTAAAGGGAAAAAGGAAAAATATACCCCAAACTATCGTAAATGGTATTAAGATACCCTCCATCATACTTTTGGGACATTGGTGCCCCTGCCGTCCAAAAACTAGAGCATATATACCCTTTATACTAACAGACATACACGTGTCATAATCTTATCCACCGACCCGACATTTATTAAATAATGAACTGACGGATAAGATTGCGCCATGTGTCCCTATTTAGTCTTCCGTTAGAGTGAAGGACATATATGCTCTAGTTTTCGGACGGCAGGGCACCTGATGAGTCCGAGATTTCGACTCATTTGGGCTTTGTTTTGATTGTACAAGTGTCCTCAAATGCCTATTTTTATGCTCTAAAAGGATGTTAAAGTATTGATTTGCAGCTATGAAGGCTAAAGATCAAGGCAAGGACATGACCGGACAAAAAGGAACTAAACAACTAAAGAAGTGATGAAAAAGCAATCGTGGCGATCGCCAAGACCACTCGGCGCACCGCCGAGTGGCTCTTTAGCTCGCCTAAAGTTCCAGCATGCCAGCCCTGGGGAAGAACCAAGTTGGCGATAAAAATGGGCATTCGGCGGATCGCCGATCGGTTCTGCGATAACAAATCAGATCGCCCAAAGTTACAGGACCTGAGATGCTGAAGGCCAAGGCAAAATGGCGATGGAAGAGGACAAACGGCGGATCGCTGACCTGTTCGACGAAGTCCGACTTATCTCGCCCAATGGCTGTTCAGGCCAAAAATTGGGCAACTATAAATTAAATTTTGAAACAAAGATTTAGTATCATGCGATCATTCAATAGAGTTTTCTTCTAGTTTTTGAGTTTCATTGGAGACTTTGAAGCTTTTGAGGCTCAAACTTGAAGATTTGCAAGTGGGTTTTTGAAATTACTCAATTTTGACCATTGTAAAGACTTGAGAACCTTTACCCAGATCATGGCTAATGTATTTGGTAATCGTTTCTCTATTTTTATGATGTGTAGCTAAAACCCCAATTCTTGGGGTGTGATCATGTGTTTATCTTTCTAATTATCTTATGGGTATTGTTGTTTGATAATGAAATTGTTGTTTTAATGTGGGTTTAATCATTAGCTGAGTTTTAAGCTATGAATTGTAGTTGTAAATGTAATTCTGATTTTAAGTTCTTGGCTCGCTTGAGAGAGAGGTTTTGGAACCAAAGTTTTTGATTAATGATTTGTGGTATTGGGTCAATACGGGTTTAACTCGAAAGAGTGAATCCTAAACCTAATCCTACCCATCTAGCTTGAGAGAGTGGATGCATTAAGGTTGTGGGTTGGTTATCTTGTTAAGCTTGTTGATGTTCGAAAGAAATAACATGAACTGTAATAGTTGTTTGAGAGAAAATTATTGCATTTAAAGTCCATCCTACCCACAATATTTCAGCAAGTTATTGTTAAATTTCAATTACCCATATAACGTAATTAGCTTATAAACGATCACATCCCGAGAATTTTTCATATATTATTACTTTCCCCTGTTTTGCTTGTGCTGTGGCTGATAGTTAGCAATCCAAAATCCCTCATCTGATATTCGTTGTCACCCCTTAGACTTGTTTACATATCTTTTCGATAAATTTTATTCCTATAGCCGAATAGACCACTTTATAACTTTATAACTGAATTTTAGACACGTACCACTCCCTTGGGTTTGACCCCAACTATTCGTTGGGTTTTATACTGACTAACGATCGTTTACACCTAGAATTGGATGAGGTGTACTTGAGACGTTATTCTAATCAAAATGGCGTCGATGTCGGGGAGTGGTGTTGTTTAGAATTCTATTATTGAAGTTGAATTGTGATCTTTTTGTGTTATAGTTGAACCGACTTACTTTGGTTTTTGCTTGTGTTGCTTATTGTGAACAGAGGTAGAGATGAGCGTAAACAGGAGTAATGGTAGCCAAGTGGGCCACCAAGACAATATTGGAAATCTGAATGATGTAAATGACCCAATTCAATTGGGTGGCGTTGGTGCAATACATCTACCTCCAGCCGAAGGGAACGATGTTTTTCACATCACTAGCACAATGCTTCAGCTCCTACAATTGAAAGGATTATACGGAGGGCTGGCTCACGAAGACCCCCATGAGCATATTCAGAACTTCGTGGATGTTTGTGGTCCGTTCTCATTCAAGAACATATCACAAGAATCAGTTCGTCTCAGGTTGTTTCCATTCTCGTTGATGGGTGAAGCTACCAAATGGTTATCTGAGTTACCGAGGGACTCCATCACCTCTTGGGATGAGCTTACCACAACGTTCTAAGTGAGATTTTTTCCCCCATCGAAGATGATGACGCTCAGAGATAGCATCCAAGGTTTCAAACGCTTGGAAGGTGAACGAATCCATGAGACGTGGCTGAGATTTAAGAAGTTGGTGCTTCAATGCCCAACTCATGGACTGCCAAATGATGTGTTGCTGCAATACTTCTATAGGAGTCTTGATTCGGTGAACAAAGGAGTTGCTAATCAACTTGTTCCCGATGGTATTATGCTACAACCCTATGAAGTAGCATCTCAACTTCTTGATTGCATGACCAAGATCAATAGAGCATGGTACACTCGTGAGGACCAAGTGTCTCCTCTCACTTTTAGGATGACAAAAGAGCAGATCGAAAAGGATCAAGTGAGAGACCAAAACATGGCCAAAATGATGACCCAACTGGATATCTTGGTGAAAAATGTGATGGGTAGTGGTGCAAAGTTGTGGGTGGTGGTGGAGTAAACTTCGATGAAACACATTTTGATGCGTTGTACAATGAGGAAGTGAACTTCCTTGCAAATCAAGGAGGCAAATTTGGTTCAAACTACCCAAGGCCGGGTGGAAATTCGGATTGGAATAGAGATGATGGATGGAAAGATCGTGACAGAGAATGGCGTGATCGTAACGCCACTTGGAAGGAAAGAGAGGGTGACAAGGATAGGTACATCCCACCTCATGAGCGTCAAAAGCCTAAGAAACCAAGGGCTGACTCAGAGAATGTCCGAACGGAAGGCATGCTCTCACGCATTCTCAACAAGGTCGAAGGTTCAGACAAAGTGTTAAAAGAGATGAAGGAGGACGTCTCAACTCTCAATCAGACGGTGACTTCTCACTCAGTCTCTATCAAGCAACTGGAAACTCAAATGGGTCAAATCTCAACCCATCTAAATCCAAGGCCAAAAGGAGGGTTGCCTACTGATACAATGACAAACCCCAAAAATAAAGCTTGAATTGGTATTTCCGTCGTGCCAAGACGATAAATAAGACGCTTTTTGGGAGGAAACCCAAGTCTTTGATGTTTTAAAATTTTATTTTTGAATAACAGGTGTTGATTTTGTTGGCTGAAAAGTTGAAGTGTTGGAAATTTGGTAATTTGGCGAACCAAAAGTCCAATCGGCGACACACCGAACAGGTCGGCGTGTCCGACTTTGACCGTCGTTGAAACCACCCAGCTTGAAAGGGGAACTATGTAAAACTTGGTGAGCTAAAAGCTTAGTCGGCGATTCACCGAACCTGTCGGTGAGCCCGACTTTGTCCGCCGTTTGAACCCTCAAATTGCTGGGAGTCCTGTAAAACTCAGCGGGCTAAAGTACCAATCGGCGGACCGCCGAGTGGTTCAGCGGGCACAACTTATATCACCGAATGGAGCGCGAACTGAAAGGTTTTAAAGGCCAAATAGTTTAAAATTTCAAAATCCTTCATTTTCTCCCATTTTTAACTCCCGTACTCTCGCACCCTATATTAGATTTTTAGTATTTTTCTTGTTTTTAGTCTCATATCTTGTGAAATCTTTGCTCGGGATTGTGGAACTTTGCCGCCTAGCATTACAACCTTATTTTTTGGCAAAAAGGTTGGTTTTTCTGAACCTCTTACTTAAATATGTGGTTGAACTCAAATGCAAGTGGTAATGTGTTGTTGATTGTTGTTGGGTAGTTGATTTTATCGTGTTTAATTGTTGGATTGGCCGTACTGAATTAAATTTGTGCCTAATTGAGCGTAAATGGTTGATTCTCGTGTTGTGCTTGTCTAAAATCGAGTCTAAATTGTTGGGTTGTGTTGAAATTATGTTGGGTCTAGCGGGGTGAAGTCTGAGTAACCCCGAATTGTGCTAAATGTAGGATTTTGCCCAATGATGGAGTGGTTGACGTCATTCTTAAGGGCAAAATATGTCAAATGGCCAATTTTGGCCAAATCGGGGGAAGTCTAAGTACCCCGAAGGCATGGGTAGTATGGGTCTGAACTTAATTTCATAGTGTAGGTGTTTAATTTTTTTTCGGGGGCTGCGGGATTGATTTTAAGTGAGGTGTGAAAAACTAGCACGTTGGGCCGTTTGGCGTGCTGAGTCGAGCTCTCCGAGTGGTTTGACGGTTCACCAAACACTCCCTAGAGATCCCTTAATTTCCTTAAATTGGTGAGTTTGATTATGTAGCTTTTGGCAATATGCTTGAGCTCACCGAGTTCACTCGGTGACTCACCGAAAGCTCTTTTTGATCGCCCTCCTGCGCCCTAATCCTTAAAATACACTGTAACTTTCGGCAGACTAATTCTAGTTCATCGATTGGTGTCGGCAATCCGCCTAAAGGCCCTGGACATCACCGACCAGCTTTGAGTTCTTGAAAATTTTATGCTGGATCTTTCGGCGAGCCTGACTTGGCTCGCTAAAGTGATTCGGCGACTCGCTGAACGGTTCGGTGAGTCTTTCTGCAACTAATTTTCTGTGTTTTTTTCTGGAACGTTTTCTAACATTTTTCTATGTTGTTTGCAGGAATGGATAGATCTAATATGACTGGCGAATACATGCCGCCCCGAAAGCGGGTACGAGGAGTAGTGATCAATGAGGAGGCAGCTGCCTTCAAGGCCAAGAAGCTCCCTCAAATGGGAGGTAAGGGTAAGGGCAAAGAGCCCATAGTAGTGCCTCCGGAGGAGGCAACCTCAGACGATGAGGGGGACTCACATGATTCCCAGACTTTTATCTCTGAGACTGAGGATGATCAGCTGCTACAGGCCCGGTGAGCGGAGCTACGCTCCAAATCTCGTCATGATCCATCTAGGATTCTGAAGCCTACCCCTCCAGCTTCAGCTCTAGTGCCCCCTCCGGCACAGACGGTGGTTCCAGCTCCACTAGTTCAGGGTCCTCCTCCCTGGTCACTTAACCGGTTAAAGGCCTGGGGATTGAGGACCATCTTAGAGGAGAAGAGATTGTCCACAGATGGTGTGGTGGACAGGTATCCAGCAGTGTGGGACACTCTTAGTTTCCACAGATTTGACATATTCACAAAGCCCCATGGCCCATACATTCCCACTTGGGTCCGGGAGTTCTACGCAGCCTACAGTGACCTTGTGCCTCAGGGGAAGAAGAAGGCTAGTGCCTTCAAGCCGGTGGACTTTGTGACGGTCCGAGGGAAGAAGGTTAAATGCAGCAGTGATGATATAAATGTTGTATTCGACCGGGCCTCCGACTTCATACATGAATACCAGAGTATGATCACTACAAAGACTTTGGAGGATCTAAAAGATTGGTTGGCCCCCCTGATTTCTGACACCACCCCGAGGTGGATTGAGGCCGGAGCTCCGATAGAGATGAAGGACCTCAATATAGCTGATATATATTGGTTTGGATTTATCAGCAGCACTATCATGCCGTCGCTAAATGAGTCCATTCTCCGCCACCCGAAGGCAGCTTGTCTTGGATCTATTATAGCCAGGAAAAGTCTCAACTTGGGCATGATTATTGAACAAGAGATGTCCATGAGGGCCAAGCAGAGGCAGACCTCACTTCTATTCCTAGTGTTGATCACCGAGCTTTGCAGATGGGCCCGTGTCCCCAAGGATGAGAAGATGGATGTGGATGTGACACCTACCTCCTCCACTGACATCCGGCACATTGAGGCTGACAGGAGGAGGGCAGCCCCGATGGATACCTCCCCGGAGGTTGATATTGACACACTACCTGCAGAGGCAGTCTTGCCTACTCAGGCCACCAGGCCTTCAGGTATATCCAGCTCCGCTCCTTCCGATTCTCCTGGCATTTCTGTTGCACCCTTTCCCCTAGATCTGTTGCTGCTACTACTACTACTCTTTCTAGGCCTCCGATCACCTAGACGATGCTGTATAAGATGGGGCATCTGGCCTAGTCTTCTGATACATGTGCCTCTCGGCTAGAGGCCGCAGTTCCTGGGATGATAGAGAGAGCTATTGTTGCTACACCGACGCCTCTCAGAGCTTCGATTGATGCCCTTACAGTGAGAGTAGAGGTATGTGAGAGAGGACATGGTGCTACTGAGGAGGTGATGGCCTTGAAGGCCGATATTATTGGGTTGAGGAAGGATGTGGACCAGCTGAAGTCTACCAATTTTACCTCGCTATTTGAGACGGTGGAGATCCCAGATGACCCGAGTGCAGATATTCCAGCCTGTTCAGATGTGCCTCCGGCTACCACCAGAGATGAGATTAGAGCTGACGATGTTGCTGCTGACTCTGAGGCTGAGACGGATGAGGAGCAGCTTGGTGATCGAGAAGAGGTTGTCAATGATGATTTGGTTGACCTGGAGGGTGCCATGTACGAGACAACTAGAGAGGCCTCTCTGAGAGATACCTCGATTGTGGGCTCCAACGGAGCCAAGGATGCTGAGACACCGGGCACTGATTCCCTGGAAGATGGAGTGACTGAGATGTAGAGTTCACCCCAGGCCTAGACTGGCAGGATGATTATTTTTACCTCCCTCTCTGTTGTGTTTTATTGATTGTTGGTTTTTAGTTGCATTTGAGGACAACTGCATATTTTGTTGGGTGGGGTGAGATATTTCCATACCTACCTCCTGTGACTATTTTGTGAATATTGGGCTTATTTGGTTTATATATATATATATATATCTTGGTTTTGTTATTGCGGATGTTTTAGCTTGTGGCCCATTGTTTTGATTGAAAATGGTTTTGAACCAAATTTTAAAAAATTTCCACCTCTTTTGTATGTGACTGTAGTTGTTCTTGTGCAAATTTGAGTGTCTGTTGTGGTCAATACCGATGACTTGGATAGTGCTCCTAATTGAACAAAATGAATGTGCGGCTACGATGAGGCAAACAAAGTTACATAGGCAATATGTGAACTTTTAGCATCTCGTTGTGACTAACCGGTTGTCGAATGAGTCTCTTGTGATGAACATTACACGCTAGGTAGAAAGTGTAGAGTCTTGTTTGATAATTGTATCAATGCCTTGTGTGGTGAGATTACCTTGAACATTGTGCATGATGATACCTAGAATTTTCCCTGTTGGTCCGGTTGACTGAGTGATGCAAGCAATAGACATGATCTTAGGCAAATTTTTTGAAGAGTGAGCCTATTTAACAATATACCTCTTTTGTGGCCAACATTGTGAGAAATGTGAATCTTGTTTTGGCACCCTTTTGAGCCTTACCTATTTTCTTGGAAGAAACTTGAACAATTGTGACCTCTTTTTATCCCTTCACCCATAACTTTTATGAAGTATGGTTTGTTTGAATAGCCAACTTAGGCTGTGGTGAAAGAGAAGGAAAGTCAAGAAGTGAGAAATATTCCTCCTAGTTGGATTCTTTAGAAAAATAATGGAACTCCTCCATAAAAAAAAAAGAAAAGATAAAAAGAAATGAAAAAGAAGAAGGAAAAGAAAAGAATGAAAAAGAGAAAAAATTGTGAAATAAAGTAGTGAAAATAACAAAAGAAATGGGGGTAACCGGTGATTCATGTCTAGTTGAATAATGGGGTGGATTATGATCATGTTTGAATGAGGAAGAAAATGAGAAAATTATTTTCAAGCCATACTTCATGAAGGTAGAACCAATAAGCCTAAATTGTCATACCTTCACACTCATCCTCATTACAAGCCTTAAAAAGACCTTTTTAATCTTGAGTGAGCTGAAACGAATATTAATTGAAAAATAAGGGCAAGCCTATGGGTGAAGTCATGCATGTGTTCATCTTTGTGAGTGTGAGAGTTGTATGTGATTCCGGGACTTTAAATTGTAGAGAAATTTTGTGTGAATATGGAATCATCTTTGTTGTGAGGGCATTTGAATACCTTTGTTGAGCTTGAACTTGCATTTGAAGCAAACATTGTGAGCTTGAGTACTCTTGATGATAGTGAATCACAATTTGAAACTTTCAGTGCACAATTAATCATTGTATGAGTAATTTGAACCTTGTTGTGTGCATTTATGTTGAGTCTTATGCAGCACTGTTTGTAGACATCCTTGTTGAACTGATTGATCTTGAGTTTTACTTGAGGACAAACAAAAGTTTAAGTTGGGGATGTTGATGAGTTCGAGATTTCGACTCATTTGGACTTTATTTTGATAGTATAAGTGTCCTCAAATGCCTATTTTTATGCCCTAAAATGATGTTAAAGTATTGATTTGCAACTATGAAAGCTAAGGAGCAAGGCAAGGACACGACCGGACAAAAAGGAACTAAACAGCTGAAGAAGTGATGAAAAAGCAATCCTGGAGATCTCCAAGACTACTCGGCGCACCGCCGAGTGGCTCTTTAGCTTGCCCAAAGTTCCAGCATGCTAGCCTTGGGGAAGAACCAAGTTAGCGACAGAAATGGGCATTCGGCGGATCGCCGATCGGTTCCGCGATAACAAATTGGATCTCCCAAAGTTACAGGACCTGAGATGCTGAAGGCCAAGGCAACATGGCGATGGAAGAGGACAAACGGCGGATCGCTGACCTGTTCGGCGAAGTCCGACTTATCTCGCCCAATGGCTGTTCAGGCAAAAAATTAGACAACTATAAATTGAATGTTGAAACGAAGATTTAGTATCATGCGATCATTCAGTAGAGTTTTCTTATAGTTATTGAGTTCCATTGGAGACTTTGAAGCTTTTGAGGCTCAAACTTGAAGATTTGCAAGTGGGTTTTTGAAATTACTCAATTTTAACCATTGTAAAGACTTGAGAACCTTTACCCAGATCATGACTAATGTATTTGGTAATTGTTTCTCTATTTTTATGATGTGTAGCTAAAACCCCAATTCTTGGGTATGATCATGTGTTTAACTGTCTAATTATCTTATGGGCATTGTTGTTTGATGATGAAATTGTTGTTTTAATGTGTGTTTAATCATTAGCTGAGTTTTAAGCTATGAATTGTAGTTGCAAATGCAATTCTAATTTTGAGTTCTTGGCTTGCTTGAGAGAGAGGATTTGGAACCAAAGCTTTTGATTAATGATTTGTGGGTATTGGATCGATACGGGTTTAGCTCGAAAGAGTGAATCCTAAACCTAATCCTACCCATCTAGCTTGAGAGAGTGGATGCATTAAGGTTGTGGGTTGGTTATCTTGTTAAGCTTGTTGATGTTCGAAAGAAATCACCTGAACTGTAATAGTTGTTCGAGAGAAAATTATTGCATTTAAAGTCCAGCCTACCCACAATATTTCAACAAGTTATTGTTAAATTTTAATTACCCATATAGAGTAATTAGCTTATAAACGATCACATCCCGAGAATTCTCCATATATTGTTACTTTCCCCTATTTTGCTTGTGCTGTAGCTGATAGTTAGCAATCCAAATGCCCCATCTGACATTCGTTGTCACCCCTTAGACTTTTTTACATGTCTTTTAGATAAATTTTATTCCTATAGCCGAATAGACCACTTTATAACTTCATAATTGAATTTTAGACACGTACCACTCCCTGTGGGTTCGACCCCAACTCTTCGTTGGGTTTTATACTGACTAACGGTCCTTTACACCTAGAATTGGATGAGGTGTACTTGAGACGTTATTCTAATCAACACCAATGTCCCAAAAGTATGACGGAGGGTATCTGCATACCATTTACGATAGTTCGGGGATATATGTTTATATTTGTCTTTCATTATTATGTGGATTAAAAAAGTACCTTTATCGTTATAAAACTTAATAACTATACGCTTCAATTGGATGAACTCCCGCAAATAGAGTCTTAAATATGTTGTTATCCTTTTTAAAATATAAAAAATGGTAAATATACCTCCGAACTATCGTAAATAGTATGCAAATACCCTCTGTCATACTTTTGGGACATTGGTGCCCCTGCCGTCTAAAAACTAGAGCATGTATGCCCTTCACTCTAGCGGAAGACTAAATAGGGACACGTGACATACTCTTATCCGTCAACACGATATTTAATAAATATCGGGTCGGTGGATAAGATTATGACACGTGTATTTCCGTTAGTATAAAGGGTATATATGCTCTAGTTTTTGGACGGCAGGGGCACCAATGTCCCAAAAGTATAACGGAGGGTATCTGCATACCATTTACGATAGTTTGAAGGTATATTTGTCCTCTTTTCCTTTTAAAATTGATCTATATCCACTTAATTAATTTAATTCATACTCATTTCAATTCATGTTTTCTTCTTTTTTATTTCAATTACAGATATAATTACAATTTCAGTTCTTTATGTGAGTTGACTGAAAGTTTTTTCTGATAAGGTCATCAAAAAATATCTCAAAAACAAATTCGTTCAAAATTGAGAGCATGAGTAACAAAGTCAACCATGAAAACAAGATAAGAAAAAAATACAAAACAATGTAAAATTATCATAAAATGAGTAATAACAAAGATTGTTTTGAAAAAAAAGAAGGTATAAGTACCCCTAAATTATGACTGAAATCTCAGAGACACGCCTTAACTAAACTAAGATCCTATTACTCCCTCAACTCATTTTTCTGTAATTTTATATACCTTTTAACCTATGTGGCACACTTCATGACTCCATATAGTTGAGGCGAGTGGGAGATGTTTGGATGCCACGTAAGCCAAAAAGGTGTACAAAATTACAAAAAAAAACAGTTTCGAAGTAGTAATAAGACCTTAGTTGAATTAAGGTGTATCTATGATATTTCGGTCATAGTCTAGGGGTACTTGTGACTTATCCCAATAGTATAACTAGGGACAAACTTAGCTAATAAATGAAAGTACAAGGTGTTCTTAACCTTTTTAATAACTTACCTCCTGAGTGATATTAACTAGCTATGCAAAAGGGATATTATTTACGGAAAAGAGCCAAAAATACCCTTGAACTATAGGAAAAAAGGTTTTAAAATAACATTCATCCACCTTTTGGTCTAAAAATATATTTTTACTCATCTTTTTGGTCTAAAACTACCCTTTGATTCACTTTTTTGGCTTACTTATACCCTTAAAACTAACAACCCTCTCTCTTTATTTATTTATTTGTTTTAAATATTTATTATGTGTAATTTTTTATTAGGTGAAATAAAAACCCCACCTCTATTAGATTTCCCCCCATAATTTATTCAAACCAAAATATTATACCTCCTCAAGACTCCCATAAAAATATTTTTAAAATTCTAATAATATTTATATTTGTTGTAGTTTTTTTAAAAAAAAATATTTTGAGATTATGAAGAAGGATATTATTTTGACTTGGATAAATTGAAAAAAAAAACTTTTAAAAAAACTTTTAGAAAACTACTAATTTTTTTAATTTATTCAAACCAAAATAATATACCTGTTCATGACTCATACAAAAATATTTTTAAAAATCTAATAATTCGAGAGAGAGTTGTTATATTCGACAGAGAGCGCGCTCTCAAGGTGCTGGAGGAAAGAACCATAGGGGTAGTTTATGGAATTTTGGATACCAGAAAGCCTAGCGAGGAGAATTTTTATCTGCTTAAATATATGACCAAAATAATTATTGCTCCAAGTTTTAATTTTGTCCTTAAATAGATGGTTGGCCTCAACGTATGGGTGGTTATGCCAACACTGTTGGACCACATTCTTAAAGTCAGGGTGGTGATACCAAAAGCTCTCTAGCCGGAAAGGTTTTTCTCTAGGCCGAACAAAAAGGTTGGAGAGGTTAATAAGAAGAGGGTTGTGATCAGAATGAGTTTTAGGAAGATGCGTAACTAAGGCATTAGAATAATACTCTTACCAATTAGTATTAATAAAACAACGATCAAGTCTCTCAAGCATTAGACTAGGACTCCTTTTCCGATGGTTGGACCACGTATGTCGGCTACCCTTAAAACCTAGATCCATAAACTGGCAACGATTGATACAATTTCTAAAAATCTGAGTTGTTTTTACCACTGTAAGAAATACCTCTCTATTTATCTTTTTGGCTAAAAATGTCATTGAAATCACCGGATACCAACCAAGGGCTACTCACAGTTCTAGACATGGTGTACAAGCTATCCCATAAGAGTTTACGATTAGCTACAAAATTGCTAGCATAGATAATGCTTAAAGTACAAGAAATATGGTTAGGGCAGACTTGGATCATGGCATGGAGTTCTTGAGCTAATTGTCGAAGGCAAGTAACAGTAACCAGGCTAGAGACCTATAAAAGAAGAATCCCTCCAGAGTTACCAACATATAGGACCTCTAGGTAGTCATCGAAGCCAAACTCATTCTTAATGCTCAGATGGCATTCCATTTTTGTCTCAAGGAGAAAAATCATACAAGGGTTATGACTATTAATGAGTTCCCTGAAATTTCTTTTGAAATGATCTCCATTAGCCCCACGAGCATTCCAAACAATAAAACAAGTAGGCTTATTCATTGGAAAAGAGCTAGTTTTCGGGTTCAGGGAGACTGGATAGTTCATGGATGGCCCTCAGAGTTGGGGTCATCACTAACACGTACTTTGCTAGAGCAGTGTTCAGAGCAAGGCGCAGATCGAACGAGCATTTCGTAAGAGAGACTGGGTAGTTGTGGATGTATTTTTTGTCTTCACCCTCTAGGAACATCATAAGGGCTGCATTTCTTAGACTTGAAATTTCGGTGAACGATCCCTAGTGTTGAATATTCTCCCCCTACTCCCCTTGAGGTTCCGATCACGTCTTGTGGCGGAGGCGGATGGGGGTTTTGAGGGGGAGGCATGAAGGGAGTTAGGCATGCTTGTCCCTGCACCGGGACAAGTTGCCAAGGAAAGAACATCGGATCGGCATTCACTGTCTCCGAAGGAATAAAGGACGGGAGAGCTGGAAGACGTCTCACTTGAGGGTTAAAGTGGGCCGATAAGTTCCATAGTTGTTGAAGAGAGTGAAATAGTGCAGGGACTACTGCAAGGGTGAGGGGTCCAGTACATTCATCATCCAGTAGTGGTTCATGAAGTTGTCTATGGACAGCTTTATGCCATCCGAGACCAACTGAGCCAGGAAGTTATGGTGGCTCATTTGACGACTTAGTACATGGATGTCACGAATATATTGTCATAGATTATGGAACCTTTTCTACCTAATCTGGTTGTGCAAAGTTTGTTTGTTCATTCAGGCAGTGTGATTTTGAGATCTTTTGTTTGCTCCGCAAGGTAGTCAGAGCCAGCCAATTTTTCATTAAACATGTATGATAGTCTTCAACTACACAAAAGTTGTGTGGAGAACTAGTAAGAATTTTTTGAAGGACTATCAAGGTCTCGACTCCATATATGTCCATGGAGAATATCACAACCTGAACCTCGAACCCCAGTTCTATTAGCGACCGGGGTTGATGCTGAGGATGCACTGGTTGGGATACAACAACCAGGGGATGTTGCATGATATGTGGTGGAAGTGGGGGTGGATTGTTCATTATGTTGATGGATGGTCAGAATAGAGGATGGGATGATATTTTTTTGTGGAAGGGTCTGAACATGCTGGAGATTAGAAGAAGAATTATAAATGGAATTTTGGTTAACTAGGAATGATAGAGAATCATTTACTAGAGATTTAGGGGAATTTACATTGGATGTGGGATTAGCGTTAGAGGAATGAATTATTTGAAGGATAATTAGGGAGAGAATGAATTGGGGGAGAAACTGGTGAAGTCTCAAAGTTGAAGTTATCGAGAGATCGAAGGTTATCAGTATTCTCTGTAGAACGCTTAGATTTAAAGGATAATTTTTGAGTAGTTAGAAACTTATCTGATTCCGCATAAAAAATTCTTACATTGATATATGTGCATGGATGATCTTGTGGTGTTGACGGTTCCACTACATTTTTCTTCATGAGATCTTTCCTTCTTTTTATAAAGCTGACTGTTTGCCATTCTTTAGATTCCACACTGTGATGTTGGCTCGGGGAAGAATTTCATCTTTCCTTGTCACTCTGTACTTTTGGGCGTTGAAGACATGTTTGAAGGGTATGCCCTAGTCAGCCACAATGCGTGCATAAGAAGCCCTCTCCTTCATAGATTATTTTTTGGAGATAATGACCTATTTGAATAGAGGTGGTGACAGATTCCCCTAGAGGTACTTGGATACATAGTTGTGCATATCTACCTCTCAAAGTTGCGCTTGTGTATGCATTGATTTTCAGAAGAGTACCTATTGAATTCCCATTTTTTAAGGAGCTCGATATCATAGAACTCAGTGGGTAGTTGAGGTAGCCTAATTTATACCGCATAGACCGTCTGTGTTGTTTCCCCAGCAAAAAAGTTAGGCTCACATCTTTTGACAGAGAGGAAATGGCCATTGATGAACCATGGCCCTGTTTGTAGTACGTTTCTCATGTTCTCCTCCTTAGTGAACTTGACGATGAAGTAGTCAGCTCCTAGATCTATAAGTTGAAACTGTTCCAAGGGTTTCCATAGCTCTTGTATTTTCATTTTGAGATATTGATGCGCGATTCGTTTCCCAAATAGCTTAATTATTAGTAAAAATCTCCACGGGGCATGAAATCGTGTAAGATCGTCATCAGAGAGTTGGATTCTTTTAATGGAGTTATTGTTATCATGACCTTTATCCCTTGGCTCCAAGTTGATTAGGCTCTGGTGTTCTTGAAACCTTTTGAATTGATGCATTTCTAAATCATTTATCTGATCATTGGCTAGAGCCTAGAAGTCTATCATTGTAGCTGGGAGGTGTTAATTGGGGGTCGCCAATATCTTTGTCTGGAAGTTCAGGGGGAATTAATAAGGATTTCTTATCAGTTAGTTGCATTGAAGATTAAGGGGAGTAGTTCTGTTTGTAGAGAGAAGCCAGAGAGAATTTGTTAGAGAGAGAAACTTTTTAGCCAACACTGAAACATCCAAGGAAAGTGATGCAAATTCATATAAAATAACTTGTGTGGTTTGCATTCGCAACACCAAAAGTTGTAACTACCAACAATGATGATTTAGGGGAAGAAATTCAAGGTAGACAGAGAAAGACCACCTTCTCTCTAAATTCTCCACCCGTCATTAGGGATGCTTATCGGATGGATTGAGCGGATAATTTTGCTTAACGGCTTGGCCTATTAGATATCGATTTTTAAATTTACGAATCCTCTAGCCAACCTATAAGATATCGCTTGGTTCGATAATGGATTAACAATTGTCAGACAGTTATCAGACAACGTATCGGCTAACCTCTAATCTTTATGGTCCTTTTTTTTATAAATAAACCTTGTTGCTTCCAAATACACACACAAATGTACGTCGTCGCACAAGTAATATAGTAGCTCTACAAGAGCTAGATTATCGAACCCAAAGGACTTGTCGATTAATTATTCTTATTAAATTATACTAGTCTAATTATTTATTTAAGAGTGCCAAAAGAATTTACTTTATTAGAATGCGCAATAATAAAAAGATGTATACTAATTGTTGGGAAAATTCCAGGGTTGCATCCTGCCATGGATTCGTGCAGGTTATCTCATTTAATGGATGTCAATCAATTATCAAATCACTGATTACAGGGTTAAATGTATGATCATGGTCTTCCGACCTCTAATCGCCTACGAAATTGACAACCTAATTACATCATTAAGCGGGGATAGACTGAACCAATTACCGAGCATTACATTTTCGTCATGTCTATTAATCAAACAAGGTTTCTAGGTATATCCCTATCCTAGATACAAATCAACCCTAAATATAGAGAAGATCGTACTGCTTTTGCTCCATGTTCTATCCTCTTATTCCTCTCCCGAGTTCAATTCCGACAATATATTTATTTCAATGGGGGCCAGTCAAGAAATACTAAATTAAGAACAAAAAAGAGATTCATACGATAATCAAAATCAATAAAATCAATCATCCTATAGCATCAGCCCTAGAACAAGGGTCTTTAGCTACTAATAATACAATTCTTAATCTAGAAATATTCAATTAACATAGAAGAGATCGAATAGAGTAAAGTTTAGGAATAAACCCTAAGAACAGATGAAACAGCTCCCAAAGTGGTTCTCTTCAAAACCCAGAAAAAGAATAATTAAAATAATAAAATTTGAGTCTATTTATAATTAGGGAAAATCGGCTGAAAATTAGAGCCGAGGTCCGCGACATAGAGATGCCTTTTAATTTCAGCTTCAAATACATTCCTCCTCTCCGTGACGCAGAGAGGATACAGACTCTTCTGTCTCAACTCGACAATATGGAGAAAATAATTAAATCTCTCTCTGCGACGCGGAGAGGGTGCACGTCAGTATGTTTCGGTTCATAATGGCTTCCACTTCTATTTGACACCTTCTTACTTATGCTATCGCGCTTGGACCCCTTCTTCACTTCACGATTTCCACTTTTGTGCTTTTTTTCTCCTTGTTTTCTAACCTACAATCACTAATCACAATGGTTAGTCCAAATGAAATATAAAACTCAAATACTATTAAAAACTAACAAATTCATCCCTAAACTCGGCCAAAACATGGGTGTTATTTGGTTCCTAGACATACAAATACGCCCAAGATCACCCCTTTCAAAAAGGATGACTTTTAAGCAGTAAAAAGATCAAATGGATAAATTGATCCAGATTTTTCAACTGGTTATCCCATTTTCATTGTCTAGTGGAAGCATCTTTGTCAATGACTCGATAAATTGCTGCACACTTTTCATGTACTCTCTATTCTTTAAAGCAAAATGGATAATTATAGAAAAGTAAATAGGCCTTCATAACTTTACAGCTTTAGCCTTTAGGAGTTAGGACTAACAAAGGAAAAATATATAATTACTCTTACAATGGTATAATAGTAAATGAGGCTAATATACCTAGAATAAAAATGTAATAATATGGTAACTTTTAAGGGGTTAACGTTTTACCCGATAAGGAAATTGAATAATCCATCCCCACACCAATAAGTAGTTAATACCAATAAGCCAATAAGCCAATTTTATGATTAACTTACTGGTTACGATTCGATTTTGAACACGACCTATTCACAGATACTAAATCTGAGTATGACCCGCTTTTCTCTCATTCGGATATCAATGGATGCCAAATGGGGGAAGATGCACCACCCAAGCACACTTACACTAATATTATAAGTAAAAAACCCTCTTTTCTACGGTCACCTACCTTTTTTATTTCAACGAAGAATTTCATACTTCCCAAAGCTAGAGAATGAAATCACTAGTCTCTCCATGAAAGAAAAGAAAAGGGTTATAGTTCCATAAAAATTCTCTATTATCATCAAACTATTTTAAAAAAGATTCAATTGATAATATCTCAAATTCAAGCTTACAAATCTATGGAAACCTAAATAAAGCATCACCCTTATAGATCTCAAACAAAATTTCTACATATAAAGTCAAATTTGCTGAATAGGAGAGCCAAAAAAAGTGAAACAGGTGAGTTTTTTTTCGTCTTACACTACTGCACTGCAGTCTACAACGCTTGTAAGCTCCAGCCTCATAACACTCACAAATTTGACTAAGTCTTGGAAGACTGTCTCACTTTTTGGTAGCGTATAATATTAATACACTCAGCAGCATACGAAAACACTTTACAACCTTTATTAATATCAAGCTCAACAAAGGAAAGGCTTCACGAATTATTCAAAGACACATAACACTCTCTAATGCCGTAGAACAAATTTCAATCCCTTATAAAAAAATTCACAAGGCAGTTACAAAGGCAATTATATCTGCCATGTGTCTGACACATGTCATGGCCAGATTTAAACTAAGTCTAATAACTTTATCCTAACAGTCACATTACATTTCAAATTCAAATACATTAAGTCTATGTGCCTAGCACATGTTCCTTCAATGCCTTAACCGAATTTTTCATGCCCAACACTTAGAATATTTCAGCCTTTTTCAACACTTAGTTTTATTTCTTCAAATCTGCCAACTCGTGTCAACACTTGGAATTTCCTTTGCCTTGCCATCGTCAAGTCCCGTATTCTTGCCTTGACAAGCCAACACACTACCTTACCTTGCGGCGCCACTGCCCACACGTATGTCCCAAAGGTGCCAAAATCCTGTTTTTTCCTTATACGTCCAAACTGCCTTGCTAACACCCAAGCATCTTGAACACTTTGCTGCACACTAACAGTTAGCCGCATAGTTGCACTGTTTCACCCACGCACATGCCAAGACCAATGTCCAAATTCTTGCCATGTCTGTCTGACGCTTGTTTAGTTAGACTAGGGTCTAATAGGAAGACTCTCCATAAGGGAACATGATTCATAGAGGGATACATTCTTTTCATTAGTAAAATCTAGGCCATAAAAGGGTCATTGTAAATGAGGCCGCGATTCTGGGTCAAGTGTGACATAAAGTACCAATTGCGCTCATCGAGGTCGGTGCATGAGAAATGTCTATCTACATAGGTATACGAGTTTACAGATACTCATATTGCTATATAAAATTACCGATCAAAAAGTCAACTAAAAATCAACCCTAGTCCTCGAGATTAACATTGAAATTTTATCACGTAATCAAGTTACTCAAGTCTATAAGTCCCAAATCTAAAGAATAATAATTAATTCTATCTACAAATTGATATTCAAACCCACATTTTTCATTTTCATAACTTCTATGATTAAACCGCCCCTTTCTTCAATGAATTCACGAATAAAAATGAAAACTAACTAATGTTAACATGGGAAAAGTACCAAAAATTGGAATTTTTTACCCGCAAAAATTGTCCACTTTTGAGCTCTAAAACTCAAAATATGTTGAAAATATCCAAAAATCTCTATTTGTCCATTTAATACATTTTTCACTTCAGTAACAACAATTTGCACTATAAAAATTATAACTTTCTCATATGACTTTAGAATTCAACGATTTTTGTTGTTATGATTCTGAAATCACAATATATACCTATTAATTCAATCAAAACACATTTTAGAGGTCATTCTCAAATTGGTACGGTTTATGCTCAAAACATTATTTAAATATCAAATACAAGTGTAATACAAATAAAATTTATTCGAAACTCAGCGTGAGCGAAATACAAATACAAATTTATTTAGTCAAAAAATCGACCATAGTCAATTCTCATTTTTCAATTTAACTAGAAATCATTTTCAACATCTGAATTAATCTCGAGTCTCTCAAAGCTCATATAAATTACTCGATTAAGTCATTAATTACTTTTCATTTTAACGAGACCGTCAAAACTCAATTCGAGTTTGTTTATTTAATTTGTTGACTTTATTCAGATTTTAAGTTACCAAATTTCCAATTTTAGAATTTCTCCTCCAAAATGCATCTGATTGCATTGAAAATTATACACTTATTCCTGCCAGTCATAAATGTAACATTTTAATGTAATTTACACATAATTTTTTTTTCCTAAACATAACCAAAAATAATTTTGTGATTTCAATAGACATGTTGGCCTTCTCCCACCGCCCCCTTCAAAAGGCAGAGCTTCTTTATATACACTGCCACCGGCTCTAATTTAAGATCTCCATGTTGTCACCTTTCTTTTCAGGTGTATGTATGTGGGCACAAATCCCCATAACCTCATGTATATCCCCCTTCACCCAGCCCCGCCCACACCCCATCCTAGGAGCGGAGCTAGTACAGAGTCAAGGGAATTTAATTGAATTTAGTAACTTTAATTCAAATATTATATTTGTCTTAGATCTTGTTTGGGTGGTTGTTGGCCATTGTATTGTATTGATAGTTTTTCTATGTTTGTTACTTAAATGTTATTATATCGTATTGTTTAAATTTATTGTTAGATAACGATGAAAAGACTCATTTTATGTAATGATCGATTTGGTGTGGTCGCGTCGTTACTTTAATATTTTCTTCTCATTTTGTCTTTATTTATTATTTAATAATGGGATAAGGTACATGTCCACCAGACTATGACCGAAATTCCAGACATGCCTTAACTAAACTAAGATCATATTATTCCGAACTCATTTTTTAAATAATTTTGTACACCTTTTGATTTACGTGGCACACTCTGTAGTTGAGGCATGTAGGATGTGCTTGGATGTCAGGTAAGTAAAAAAGGTGTACAAAATTACAAAAAAAAAAAAAAGATTCGAGAGGGTAATAAGACCTTAGTTTAGTTAAGGTGTGACTCTGAGATTTCGATCATAGTCTAAGGCTATGTACCCTACTTTTCTGGTAGGTTTATTATTCAAATTATGGATGCGTGACATTATCTAACGACGGAAAACGATACAATTTGTCCAAATATTGTATTCATTAAAGTAATATAGTTCGATACAATACAATACAGACACATTATGAAACAATACGTAACAACCATCCAAACGTTACTTATAGAAAATTCATTAAATATATATAAATAAATTATTTAATCTAGAATCCAAAAACTCAAAAAAGCAAAAAATTCAAACTACAAATTTAAAATTCTGACTCTGCCGCTCCCCGAATCCTCGTTCACAAGGTTCCAAGTTGTTGCAACGTTTTTCTCTCACTCTCATTCTGCATATTTTGTTTTGATTCGGAATTTTTTTCTTATAGTATTCCTCCCTTCAAAACCCACTTTTATGAGTACCTTTATTGCATATATTCAGTGGCTTTTTCTCACCATATTTCTTCTTCAATTCCTTTAATTATTTCCTCTTTGTAGTTATTTTCTTCATATTAATCCTCATCCTCACAGAAATTGCTCTTTAATTTCACCCATGAAGGTTTGATTCTTTATTCCTTTTTATTTATTTTTTTCAAAAAATTTCATCGATACTCTTATTCTTATTTAGTATTAGATCACCTCTCGCATTTAACTTTTTAATTTTAAGATTGTGAGTTCGAGTCAGAACTAGAAAACTGAGAGCAATCTATGAACTTTCTTTTGTAAACTAATGGGTACTGATTTTCATTTTTACTTTTTTTTTTTTTATTATATATAATTTGTTTTCTCTTTGTTTGATATGTTAAATTATACAGAAACTTATTCTGATCAAACTGGATTTACAAGATGCCAGGGAAAAGAGAAAGGCCTTGAAGACAGTTTCCGCTCTATCTGGTATCAATCTCGAAATTAATATTACGATGAGTTTATTTCATATTTGATTGAAATAAAAATACGAAATAACTTATTTTGAATCAGTTATCACAAGATTGTAAAGTTATTTTTATGTTTATATAATTTTTGAGTAACTAGTCCTTAGATAAGTTGTTCCCAAATCAAATAAGCCCTTAAAATTTAGACGAGTTAAATCTAGTATTTGAAACCATTTAGAGACGATGGTGATATTCCAATTTTAAACCGTTTTTTCTTTGAGCCTAGAATCTATCGAAATAATTTATCGATCTGCTTATATTTTACACTTAAGAGAATACATTGGATACATTATTATGGTTCATACTTCAATTGTGTGTTGCCCTCTATCCAAATATATACTTATTGATTTTGTGTGTTTTAATTTAATAATTCCATCTGTTTCAATTTACATGGTTTTTTTTATCAGTTTTTTTGTTTAAATTGAAAATAATTTCATTGAAACTTTTATTTGTACTTAAAAAGTTTTATAGTCGTAAAAAATGTTATGCCGAAATTAATATTTCATGCTTATGAATTTTTTGTTATCATATAATATTATAATATATTTAAGATTACAATTTCAGAACTTTTAAAAAAAAAAGAAATTCCGTGCCTTATTAAATAGGTTTACATCAATTTAAAGGATGGAGTATGATGGAAAATATTATTTTATTCATTTCAATTCATATGATAGTACTTTTTTCTTCTAGTTAGTGAAAAAAAGACATTTTTTATATATTAATAATAATAATTTAATTTATTTTTTTAATTAATAAAATGATTTATAATTCCCTTATTTATTTATGATTTGATTTAGATCAGAACAATAATAATAACATATTCGATGAGAGTTTACAAGCAGGTCTGATGTATGCGAACCTTACTCTTATCTTGTGTATAATAGAAAAATTATTACTAATATTCCCTCGACTCTAAGAATTTTTATTTTTTTGAATCCTTCTTTATTGAGAGGGAATAATTATTAGGCAGGTGAATGGAGTTGAGGTTTCTTGTATTAGTGGTAGTATTAGTGGTAATTTGGTTTCTAAGTTTGCACTAATTTGGAGGGAGAAAAAAGTACAGTAAAAAAATTTCTAAGTTGATTCCAGCATGGCGCCACGTCAAGTGGGTCCACTGTCATATGAACTTGTTCCCCACTAACAGAATTTAGGTAGTAGGTACTAGGTACTATTACTTTGCCTAATTCCATTGTAAAAGAGATCCATTTTTTTTTTTAATTATTGAACGTCATCGTTTAATAGAGTGTATAAAAATAGTATTAAATATGGTATATTAGTAATGCATCCTATCAAATTCCTGATCAATATCTTGAACAAAAGTGATCCAATTCATATGGATTCTTCGTCGGATAGACTTAGAGTCTGTCTGAATTGGCTTAAAAAAATAGTTTTTAAATCAAAAAATAAAAAGTCAAATTTAAATAACTTTTAAGTCAAAATATAAAGAGTAAGGGAAGACTTATTTTTGGTTTTTAACCTTTTTTAAAATTATTTTAAACTTATTTTAAGTAATTTTTAACTTTGTCAAACACTTCTAAAAATTAAAAGTAGGATTGATTGATTTTTAAGTCAATCCAAACATGCACTTACTTAGGGGTAAATCGCTTATATTGTTGAAAGTTTTTTTCTTTGAAACATGTTGTAGAAACTTTTGATTAGGGGTTAAAGAATTACAATTATATCCATTGGCAGTGATATGACTATTTTGAACAATTGAGTTAAAATAATATTAAAGTTTGTAATTATCTTATCTACAAACAGTTTAAAATATCATAAGAACACTATTAATTATATTATGTCTTAATACGTTTCATTACGTGTGAATCTACTTATTTATGAATCGAACATGTAAATATACTTTTGTTTTGGATGACAATGAGATTAGAGTCATGACGTTTTACTTTTCTGATATCATATTGAATCATGTGATTTTTTTAAAATCTTAATACTTTTATGAGAGAGAAAAATAAATAATTGTCTTTTATGTTTACATTTTTTACTAGTACTATATAGTATTTGGTTTTGGGATGTTAATTAGGTGCATGAATTGAATCAAATTTCTTGCTATGAATGTATATCCACGTGCTTTTGCTAGGAATGGTCTAAGAAGCCTCAAAAGCACACTTATAGCTAAAATTTGTTCTTCCATTTACCACAAGATTAACCAAATGCATTTATGGTGAAATTTTATAGGAATCGATGAGATTTCGATGGATATGAAAGGTAAGAAGTTAACCGTCATTGGTACGGTTGATCCGGTGAGCGTAGTGAGTAGGCTACGTAAGTTTTGGTGGACAGAAATACTTATAGTAAGACCAGCTAAAGCGCCCGAGCAAGAAAAGAAACAAGAACCTAAGAAGGAAGAAACCAAGAAAGAGGAGCCACCTAAGGCAGAACCAAAGAAAGAAGAGCCACCCAAAGAAGAAACAAAGAAAGAGGAACCACCTAAGGAGGAAGCAAAGAAAGAGGAACCACCCAAGGAGGAAAACAAAAAAGAGCCTAAAAAGGAAGAAGAAGACGATGACGATGACTATGACGATGATGATGAAGAGGAAATAGAGGGACCCAAAAAGGAAGAAGTGAAGAAAGCACAGTTACAACCACAATCACAACCACAACCACGTCACCCTCAACCACAACCACAACCACAACCACGTCATCCTCAGCCACAACCACTACCTTATCCACAAGCGGCTTATAGGCCATATTATCCTCCTCCTATGCACACATATTACCAAGTTCACCATAGCATAGAAGAGAATCCTAATGCATGCACTATCTGTTAAACTAGCTTGGGAAGGTGATCTGAATCGTTATTGGTACAACGTTGATGACCATAACGGGCTAATTAATTAGGAGGGAACAGAAAGAAAAAAAGAAAAAGTCACATATATATATAATTGAGTGTTGTTCTAGCCTTTAGAACCTCTCTTGAACAACAATCGATTAGTTCTTTTCTGTTGATGTTGAGACTGATGCTTTGACTGTCTCATTTTTGTTGGCTAGCATTATTATTGGATAAGAGAGAATATAAGCTTAATTTTGTGAATAGAAGACGATTAATGATGCCATGCATATTCTAATTTTCTTAATCAAATTGTGTACATTATTTTGAATAAGAATTTCAACTGCTGCTTTGTTCCTTTGGATCTACAATTGATCATACTTGATACTGTAGGTTTATGTGCTGTAACATTTTACTGATAAATCATTGGCAGGTTATCAATTAAATTAAACCATGTTATACACTTATATGTAAACGGACTTTTAACACTTTCAGGTCACATAAACGATAATTATATATAGCGGTTCATAGTAAAATGAAATTAGTAAGTCGGAAAATAAGTAGGTCACCTAACTACTACAATTATATATGTGAATTATATTTTACTCCGTTCCAATTTATGAAATTCCTAAGTTAGAGTCTCAATCAAGATAAGTACCTTATCAACTTTATTAAGAAGATTATAGAATAATTCTGAGTGTAATTTTTTTGTTTTTATTTCTGTTCTTATCTTTTAATTACGTAATTAATATGTAATGATTTTATTATATAATTATGCCTTCTCTAGCATAATTTCATTTCCTTGATAGCATATCTTCAAGATTTGCATCAACTAGCTTATTTAGGTCCTCCAAACAAGATAGTTTGAGGATTTTAATATGGACATATAACTATAAATTGATGGAGAGATCCTGGTGAAAAGGAGAAAATAGAGGAAGATAAACTAATCAAACAAAAGTTTATACTATTAATTAATAAGATTATAAAATAATATTGAGGATAAAAATATAACTCTTTATATTCTCTTCTTTTCTCTCTATGTGAAGCAATTCCTTTATTATATAGCTATGTCTTCTTTATATTGATTGAGATTGAACTCTACAATCTTAATCTTAATAATATAACTAATCATAAATTATGTCAATATTTAAAGACTAATCCAAAGCTAATTAGGCTTTACACTACACATTTTGTCTCTCACTTTACTTATTAATCATATTAGTAAATTCTCCTTCTTCCCTTTTTATTTACCTTAATCTTATGTAAGGGAAGAGTCTTCAGTTTCATATGTAATAAGAGTCTTCCTCCTACCATAGGTATAATATATGGTAGATTAATTGGATGGATTTAATTAAAGAAAGTAGAAATATAAGTTTTAAATTGATTTGATAGTGTAAAACCTTTTCACTCTATTAATGCATATATGCTATAGTCTAAACTTTTTTCCGAGTTCACAAGATCTCATGTGCTTTACGGGTAAAAACTTAGCAGATATTCACGTAAAATCAATTTAAGTCATTATAATTAGGTAAATTAATAAAATAAAAATACATATTGATTAATAATGATTAAGTGATAGTTATGTATGTATATTAGAATACATATATTCACTAATTTGATATAAACATGTAGCATGAAAGTATTTGTTTGATTATTAGTTAGGTGTTTTTGTGCCTGTAGTTTTTCGATTTCTCTAAGATCATCATAAAAAAAGGATAGTCCGGTACACTAAAACTTTCACTATGTGCAGAGTTCAGGGAAAGGTCTGACCAGGGCCTATTGTACACAATCTTATTCTGCCAAAATCTGTTTTCAAGATTTGAACCCGTAACCTCAGTACCTCATAAATGTTATTGACAAAAAGGTACACAGTGATAAGACAAGCTTTGCAAAAGTAATTCATGTATCTTGCTTGATTGATTGGACAAAAAATGTGCTAGACATGCTTTATTTCACGTGAAACTCCATTTATGTCTTGTTTTATTGGACTTTAATCTATAAACATGTTTATGATAAAATTGCCTTATCAATTTGGCAATATTGGCACACTAAGTCCACTCTTTCTTGTCGGAAGTTTTTAGGTTAAAATTCATATCATTTTCTTATCAATTTATATGACATTTTTGCTTATCCTTAGGTAATTTAACTAATTTTACAAATAAAATAAAATTAGATTAACTTAATATTTTAAATTTAAAAATTAAAACAAAAATATTTATAAATTGCAATTCTTCTCGTGTCAATATGATGAGAAAACATTTTAAATTATTGGTTAAAATTTACATAATTTGATGTTAAAGAGCGAAAAAATGTCATATAAATTTAACAAAAGTAGTATTACTCTCTCCATTCAATTTATGCAGCAGTTTTTGAGTTTTGAAATTTAAACAAGTCTTTTTTAATCGTAATTTTTTTTATATATCTTTTTAAAATCTTGAATTATCAATGATATAAATTGATATGAAAAAAATAGTGTTTATATTGCAAATGCCACAACAACAGATTCCTTCACCTTGTTGTAAAACAAACTGTGAGAAAAGAGCAAAGAGATGTCTGACATCACAAATTTACATTTGCTTTACTCCTTTCGTTCAATTTTTTTTTACTAACACTATACATCAATTTATAATATAGATATCGTAATAAAATATTCATATTAATTATTATTTTTTTTAAAACTTGTAAAATTTAAAATAGATAAATAAAATTTACACAAGTTTCCTGAGTGTGACAATACATGAGTGATGAACTTATAATTGCAGTTTTGCTATATATCAATTGGTTGACATCATAATGTTGAAAGAAATCTTTGTGCTTTTAAAGTTCATTGAACCAATCTCTTATTCTTACTTGAGCAACACTGCAAAGTAAAACTTGTCAGTTGATGTCTAAATCCATATTTATCATACATTCCACTTTAGTTGTTACTATATAACAACGATAACATATTCAGTATAATTACATAAAATAAAATTTAGGGAGGATAAAACGTATGCATATCTTATCACTACTTTGGAGATAGAGAGACTGTTTTTTATAGACCCTTAGATGAAGGAAAAAACAGATCAAAGCTATATAGAGAAAGACTTAATGGAAATGGAGAAAGTCCTCACAAAATACTATAGACAACCTGTCAAATTAATCATCATAAACAATAGTCATTATAACAAGATAAAATAATAATGAAAGTGTAAAAAATCTATAAATAATAACAAACTCTACGGACAAGAAACTACAAAGGTAATACCACGACTAATAGCAGTACAACTAATAGTGTATAGAATAAGCAGACAACAATGCTCAACCATTTAACTAACCTCCTACTCTAATTTGTGTCCTCCATAGCCTCTTATTTAATGTCACACTACAACAAAAATAATATTTAGCGGCAATAAATATACATATTAATAAAGAGTACTAAAGTCTTTACCGATATTAGTTAACTTAAGTGTCATTATAGATCTAATGTCGCTAAAGACTTTAGGGACATATATATATACAACGAGTGCTAATTACTGCTAAAAACACATATTTAGCGGCAATTAAGCTATTGCCGTTAATTAATTACCACAATAAATCATTTTTGATGTATTGTCATGTCCTCACTCTTCCGTAAGCTGAAGTTGCGTCATGTCCTATCCTCAATACTTATTCGACCTACCTCTACCTCTCTTTAAATCATTCATCGCCAACCTCTCACACCTCCATACTGGAACATTCATGCATTTCCTCTACGCACATGATCAAACCATCTCAATCTGATTTCACTTTAGCTCTGCTTTTGTTTATTTCCTCAATTTGAGATTTGCTGTATCGTTGTTTGTTTGTTTCAACTTTCAATCAGTTCATCTGTTCATGGATCTCAATTAATTTGTATGCTGTTCCAACCAATCTATGGGCAGATTTTAGGCAAATGCTACGTACATCTTTTTAACTTTACAACAATATGCACTAGTATAATTCCACAAATAAGGTTTTGATCGGATGGAATATATGCAGATATTATCCTTATCTTTGCGGGATAGTGAGATTGTTTTCCTGATAGACCTCGACACTAAATACCGATAATGTTTAACTCGCACAGGTTCTGAGTAAATAACAACTCTTTTGTTGATATATTGCTTTCTTCCTAGGCATACCTGGTAAAAGGCATACTTGATAATACATAAATATGCCCTTAAACTTGACTGTAACTCACATCTATGCCCTCCAACTTTTAATGTACATAAGTAGACACTTAAACTTGTATAAAGTTGAACAAATAGACACACGCGTCCTATGTGGCATCCTACATGACAATTTTCATCCTATGTGGTGTCCTATGTGTATTATGCCATGTAGGACTCATATACCTACTTATTCAACTTTATTCAAGTTAAAGTGTCTACTTGTGCAAACCCAAAATTAGAGGCCATAAATATGAAATGAGGTCAAGTTAAATGACACATTTATGTATTATGGTCTGTTAAAAAGCTAATAAAATCTAAAAACCACAGTTTTAGTTGGTTAACTTAAGTCTTAACTTAATCTTTAAATATTACCTTGGAGAGAAACATATTATTCAGAGAAATGATCGTAAATTTTGTAGACATATTCAACAGCTAATGCCTAATGGATTTTCCATAAGCTCACTAAGAAAATTTGAGGAAGTAGTGCTACTAAACAAGGTTTCCCCCAGAGCTTTGGTCTAGACGTCTAGTGGTAATAGCGTAGTATATGATGTGTGAATTAGACGCACGTTATGTTGGGTTCGAAAGTGATTATGACGTCATGCGAAAGCTTACAATTGCAAATCAGTGATAAATGAGATAACAAAAAACTTATACTAAAAATATAATATTATTATATGGTTTAGCCAATCAACCTACATATAAAAAACTGATAAAAAGAAAATATTAAAACCGTTGAGAGAAAAATATCTTCATAAATTAAACTCTTAAACGTCTACATTGTGGATGTTATTGTGTTATGTTATGAGAATACAGATCTTCAATTTATAGATCTCCAAATTTTTCCTCTAAGAAAAGAATAATCAAATATGGAAGAGAATTATATTTTCTTTTCATGAAAAGTTAAAACATTTATGATAATACTTGACTTTTCTTTTATGAAAAAATAGATTTCAAATAAAGTAAGAAAATCAGGGCAAATCCTAACACGTTATGAGTTTGAACCGTGATCTTAACAAAAGTCTGGTATTTAAGTGGAGAAGGGTAAAGGAGCGGGTTAGACACTCCAACTGATTGATTCCTCTCAACTTGTCTATTCACAATTGCAACAATATATTGCAACACTATGCAAGAAGCGCTCGAGCAACAATGTGGGAGAACTTCCACTACAAAAAAACAGGGCTTATTGTGGCGGTTTTTTAGATGTAATACGACGGTTTGAAACCGTCACAAAACATTATAACGATGTTTTGTAAAAGTGTCGTAATCTCGTCTGTCACAAATATATTACGTATTATGACGGTTTTTACAAACTGTCGCAATATTACATAGATAACCGTCGCAATATTCTTTTTGATAATGCGACATTTCTTTGTTGTATAAAGTGACAGTTAAAACCGTCGTAATTATGAGAAAATCTGGCGTCATTTACGGCGTTTTGGATTATTTAAAAACGTCCTGAAGTTCTTTTGTTTACTGCAGAATTTTATAGCAAATTTTTTTTTTTTCAATTTGGTCCATCCACATTCACTTCCAATTCATTGCACCCTATACATTTAAACTCCTATGATTAGTAATTTTAACACGAACATAAAAGATCAAAGAAAATATTCATTACATAAAATAAAAGTACTTCAAAATTACATCGTCAAAATACTAATGTTTTAAAGTATTATTTGACACTCCAAAATTACACCATCAAAATACTAATTTTAATGTATCATTCAACAAGAATATCCCAAAAAAATAATAATACTAAAACTGATTTCTAATTGGTGCTTGATCCATCATCGTTGTTACTCCCATTTCAAGATTTCTAATCGACGCTTGGTCCGATTGGTGGCTGATGAGTACCACTTCCTATATCTGATGCCTGAAAAAATAACTATGTGAGAAGTATATATCTCAAACTTTTAAATCTATGCTAGCAGAAGATTGTTCAAGCCCTACAACATAAAACGACACTTATTTTGAGACAAAAGATGAAGTAATAAACAAAGAAGAAAATATACAATAATTTTCTTGACTTTGAATTGAAGTGTTGCATCAATGTGAGAAAAAGAACTTAAAGCTAACTAAAAGGCCAACAGATTGAAGCTCAGATCAACTTAATAAACCAAAACAATATGCTAGTTATTGAAAATCGATTTTTAGAAAATAAATAGGCTAAGCCAAGGAAAATCGATTTCTGCCAGAAAGAAGAAAATTGCATACTTACTTGTAGAAAATAATCATTTTAACACATAATAGACACACTCTCAAGTGTTGAGATCGTTGAATCAAAATGGAGTCGATTATTGGATCAAAAGAACTCATTATACTAGAGCAACTATTGAAATGCTATCTTATGCATATTGGAAGGGATCAGAATACCAAGTTTAGCTAACCAAAACTAGTTGCTTAACAGACAAAACAGAGACAACATATCGAAAAGCAGAGGCATGGAATTACAAGATTACTGAAAAAACTGAAGAAAAGAATCACGAAAACAAGAATCTTTAAGATCAGACGTAAACAAGATGTATACTTAGCCAAACCACATAACCCTAACTAAACAGTATCAACCAGCAACAATGATAAAGAACTCTAAGATGAAAATAGATCATTACGAGCTAGGAGTATATGCTTCAGAGCTATTACTACTGTGCAAACACATGCTCTGACTAACAGGGAAACAACCATGACAAGAGTATAAAATAGGCAATTTTTTAACACTCATTCAACACTTCTACATGAACATTACACTTAAGAAACTTAATTAATAACATAATAACTAATACCTAATTAGGAACACATAAACAACTAAACCCAAAGACATACTAATCAAAACTCAAATATAAACAAAAAAGGGGAACTTAAACGACCCATGAGCTCGAGGAAGACTACAATCTGAAAGCTAGACTTTAAACGAGATCACGAGCACGTAAATATAAACAGAGAAATATTTTTAACCACGAGCTCTAAAATTAAGGTAGAGAAGTTTCAATATTATGCTCATAACTAGAAAATTCAAGCTAATTAATCCAGGAATAAATATGAACAGTTGATCGAAAATAATATCATATCGAAGTAGCAATCATGCTTAGACCAGGTAAGAGAATAGATGAAGCTATGTTGAACACAAGTTATTGAACCAGATCAAAGAACATCAACACAAATAACTATTCAAAGAACAATTAGGCTAAAAAAATAACGAGCATAAATCGAAACCCACAGTTTTAATAAAGACAACAGCTTTGAAACCTAAATATTGAACAGAGATTTGATTTCCATATAAGTATATGAACTCAAAGTGAAACACATTGATTTGGAAACCAAAAATAGCACTTCAATCCAAAGTCAAGTAGATTGAGTCTCTGAATCTCTCAACCTCAATTCAAAGTCATTTTTCTACCAGAAGCATGTATATGTGTTCCATCCAGATAAGTTACCAAGCCCAGGAAAATCACTGATTGTCCACATTAAAGCTGCTCGCATTTTAAATGTTTCAGTTTTTGAAGAATCAAATGTCTGCACTCCATCGTACCACAATTCCCTCAACTCTTGGATAAGAGGTTGTAAGTAGACGTCTATGTCATTTCCTGGCATCTTTTTTCCTGGAATGATCATTGAGAGAATGAATGAAGATTGTTTCATGCATTCCCAAGGAGGACAGTTGTATGGAATAAGAATCACTGGCCAAATACTATAGGTTGTTGACATTGCTCCAAAGGGATTAAAACCATCATTAGCTAGGCCTAGTCATACATTTCGAGGATCTGCAGCAAATTCAGGATGAAGCAAGTCAAATATTTTCCAAGCTTGGGAATCCCTAGGATGCTTCATCAATTCATCTTGGTTACCCCCCCCCCCCCCAAAAAAAAAAATGCCATCTCATAGATTCGGCAGTTTTAGAGCACATGTACAGTCTTTGCAACCTCGGTTTTAGTGGAAAGTAACGCAAAATCTTGGCATGTTGCTTTTTTTTTACTATCTTTCCACCTACATGTCTTGCATTTTTTGCATTCTTGCAAGCCTTCATCGTCTTTCCCAAAATATAACATACAGTCATTTGGGCAAGCATGTATCTTGGTATAATTAAGACCAAGTTTATTGATGATTTTCTTGACCTCATAAAAGGAAGCAGGAATCTTAGCATCTTCAAAGGCATCTTTTAACAATTCTAATATCATATCCATCGCTTTGTCAGTCATTTGACACAAACACTTTATGTGATACAATCTGATTAGAAAGGACAATTTGAAATACTTCTTACACCCTTTGTATAATGGTTGCTTGCCATCTTCAATCAGTTCAAATAACTTAGCATAATCTTCATCCTGCCTTCTAGTATGCTCTTCATTTAATATTTCTTCTCCATTTATTGGCTCACAAGATACATAAGGTTCATTGATATTGTTCCCAATGAACCCATAAGCATTATTAACCATGAATTTTATAGGATTATGGGGCTGCAAGGTCTCTTCTAGGTCACATGTACTCTGAACTGTTTGTGTTATAGTTGCATTTGAATCTTCACCATGCAAATATCAAAATTTATATTTTTTTGGAAAAGGCTTTAGAGTTAAGTGCTCTTGAACTACACTTCTATTTTGCCACTTATTGAAACCGCACCTCGGACATGGACACTTAATTACATGTCTGTCAATAGACCCATGCTCAAAACGCAAAATCCAGAAACTTTCTTACCCCATCTACATATTCAGGAGTATTTTGTGGTTTGCCAATAGCAAATCAACCTAAAATTAAATAATATCAGGATATCAAAATGAAAAATAAAATTAGCAAGTACTTAGAATCTCAATCTACCCCCCCCCCACACACACACACACAAGAAAAAAAAAACAGACAATCAAAATAAAAATAAAACAAGTGCAAGACAGAATGCCATAAAATACTTAAAATTTTCTTAATTCTAACCCTACAATTTTTAATTTAATTATAAAATGGAGAATAGAAACTGATTTGACGTGTGCTTTTACTCAATCATGGCCCTACAATCTAGTATTTTGTATAATACATCATCACTATCAGATTCTCAATCTACATCCCCACACACACATAAGAAAAAAACGAACAGCCAAAGTAAAAATAAATCCTATCAAACACCAAAATTACTGGGAATTTTCTTACTTCTAGCAAGACAGAAGACCATAAAATACTGAAAAATTTCTTACTTCTAGCAATTCAAATTTTTACTTATCAAAAATATCAATAGATTTACTAATAAAAGTTATATATCTATCAAACAATTACTGTTGATGTTTATCTCAATACCTTGACCACCAGTTTTTGATTCCTCGACAACCTATCAAGTACAAATATGAAAGTTAGGTTAATAGCACCAGTAAATTAATATGAGAAGTGAAAAAGAAAGTGAACTATAAGGCTCGAAACTGGAAAAGAAAGTGAACTCTAAGACTCGAAAGTGAAACTTAGATCATAACTTCAATATTTCTGTAAGGCTCCTCTTTGAACTACAACTAAACTATAACATACAAAATCAAACTACGAAAAGTAAAACCCTAACAAATCTCTACAGAATTGTACATAAATATAACAAAAAGTAAAATCCCAAACAAATCACTACTGAATTATATAGAAATATAACAAAAAGTAAAATCCCAAACAAATCACTACTGAATTGTACAAAAATATAACAAAAAGTAAAACCCCTAACAAATCTCTACAAACACTCTACAATCTGAATTACATGCATGACCCAAACAAATCTCTACAAACTCAAACATGCATGACCCAAACAAATCTCTACAAACTCAAACATGGATGAACAAATAGAGAATTTGGTTTAAACAAAAATATATATAACCAATACGAGACATGATAGTATTGGAGCATCGTTGATCTACTTTTGGATGAAGACCTCAAAATCAGAAAATCCCATTTGCTAAATGCAGGGATATATTGATTCATCATATTTCAATACTTCACATCAAAGCTTTCGAAGATTTGGTGTCCTTTCCAAGATCGTATCTATCAACATGTTCCATACAAGAAAAATATGTTGAGGAAGAGTTTGCAAATCACCCATTTTCGATGGGATTTCTAGTAGTTCTTGTCCATTGTCCATAATGAAAAAAGATGCTTTGTAGTATACATGTGTAGATAGGGTTGGAAAAATGATTCTAGTTAAATCTTAGGGATACACCTTTATCGGATAAAATATCCTTAAGAACAGTGTCTTTGACATGCCTCAACCTTTGAGAATTTCTTACAAGTGTTTGTGGTGAAGTATTAATTTCGGTAAGATGTCCAACAGATACTTATCCATCTTCCAAATGGTATCTGATACTGATATTTGTACTCTACTTCCAAAGATTGAGTGGGAGTGCCAATGTATCTTCAGCAGTCCGAAAAGCAAGATCATGAATGCGACATGCCCTATCTTATTATCAACACTCTAGTTATCAAGATTTGTAGCAAATTGTGAAGAAGCATGTGTGTAACTAGTAGAGGTGTCAAATTTAATCCATAATTGTGTAACTCTCTCAAGATTTAATGGATTGGGTCGATGCTATTTCTTGAACTAAGAAAGTTTAGGTGGTACAAATAAAAAATGACAAAAATTGGATAATGAGTCCGCTCCTCTATCCTTCTCTACTTAAATATCAAGCTTTTGTTTAGAGCAGAGAAGTACGCCTAACTCACACATCACGTATTGTGCTCTGACGAAAATCGTGTGGGCAGCCATTTTTAGTAGTATTATTAAACTTAGTTCTTCCTCAAATTTTACCACTTTGAATTTTTTTGGTGACTACTCCAAAATTCCTAATAATATTGTTGTGGTTGGATTGTGATTAGTACAACAATTAGCTTACATGAAATACATTAGGAGTTAAAAAATTTACAATAGTTGCTCTGAATAATATTACTAATTGTATTTCTCTCCAAGGCAATATTTAAAGAATATGTTAAAAGATTAGATCACCATATTGAATTTTCAGAATTACCGATATTGTACATATATCAAAGAATAATCAACACTGGTTGCTTAATTTTGCTAGTCAATATAAGATAAAAAACAAAACAAATAAACAAATTGTTAACAATTTTAACATTTCTCTCTCTTAGGGTATTGTTTGGAAAGTCATGTAGTAATTGAAATTGGTATAATTATTAGGGTACTAATGTTTGTTTACCACAATGTAATTACGGTGTAAGTACACATGTACGTACGATTGCAATCATAAGATTATATTAAATTTTAAAAACAAAAGTTAATCATTTAAAATTTATATTAGACAAATAAGAACCTTTATAAATGATATTAAATTAAATATTTAAGATATATATTATCTTTTGAAAATATTTCCATTTGGGTTTTTTAAATTCATTTTTAATATATTGTCTTGCCAGGGATCCTGGACTAAAATCAATTTGGTGTGGAATCATTAAGTATTATTTGGATCAAAGCTCATTTCAGAAGCAGAAGGAATATCCTTATCATCAGAAATATTATCAATATCATGAACAATATTTGTATGAGGATTAATTTTAACCCTTCTGATAGAAGATTCTATAGTATGTAAGGATGCTGCACGATTTCTAGCTGGAACATATGATGGTTCAATAGGCGAAATATGACAAATAGATTTAAACAATATTTCTCAAGAATTCTATGAGACTTGTGCTTTGCATAATCAAATTATGTATTTTGTTCCATGGTTTATAACCACCTATTTACCTTTATATATTAAAGTTTTAGAAAGAACTTATATGGGTGCAAATGGAAAAATTATTAAAGCCATTTACCCGCCTCAATCACCTTTTATTTTACCTAATAATACAGGTATTACTTTTTCTGCTTTTCAGCAACTTATTGATAATGATGTTGCTAAAGTTAGTATTGCTGAGATAAACAATTTGATTTC
>JAJONR010005188.1:0-32139 GCA_029582245.1 Solanum etuberosum
CTAATGTAAATGAACATGAATGAATGATTGTAAGCCATGAATCAACACTTGATTGTATGATTATGAGAATGTACATTGTGATTGTGATTGTGGCATGTAGAATGGATCGGGTGTCACGTTCGACACATTAACTTGAATCGGATGTCACGTACCGACATATATATATTGGAACAGGTGTCACGATCCGACACACTAAATTGGATCAGGTGTCACGATCCGTCACACTAACAGTTTGGGTATGGGTTCCATGAGAGGACCATTGACTTGTCATATATGCATAATATTGAGAATGTGGAATTGTATATTGCTCCTGAAATGATAACTGATATTGTATATGTTTGGTATATGCATGTTTACTATGTTGTAACTCTTATGTATGTCTCACTTATTGGAATAATTGCGTTATCCTACCAGTACACTATGGTTGTGTACTGATACTGCACTTGCTCTTTCTTTGTTGAGTACAGGGCATGAGTTCTCGTTATGTTTACTCCATTTCTATTCTGACGTAGACTAGTACATTAGATATTCCTATGTTTAGTTTGGGTTGTACCCATTTTCCTTTGACTTGTTGAACTTTAAATGTTTTGGTACATTGACTTTCAGATTCTAGGGATATTTTTCCGCAATGTTTTAGTAATTCTTTTGGTTAGATTTCTGGAGTTTATGGGAACTCCACTTTATTTCTGCATTTAAACCTGCTTTTGTATCTTTAAATGTTAAGTTTTGGGTTTAGTTGGTTAGTAATAATGGTTCTCCCACCGGAGGATTAGTGTGGGTGTCAATCACGACAGTCTGGGTCGTGACAAGTTGGTATCAGAGCCCTAGGTTCGTTGATCTCATTGTACCAAAACGAGTCTAGTAGATTCTTGCAGAACGGTACGGAGACGTCTGTACTTTTCTTTGAGAGGCTATAGGACTTTAGGAAATCTCTTTGTTTCTACTCCTTTCGTGCTATTACTGGAATCCAATTGGTATCTGGGTGATACAAATTGGTATCTTTCCTCCTTCACTCTATAGTCCGAACTAGAGCAACAGAAGTGGTAACACCATCACTAGCAAGACAGGATGTGTATAGACTACCGACAGTTGAATAGGGTCACCATTCGGAACAAGTATCCACTACCTCAGATAGGTGATATTTTTGACCAGTTGCAGGGTGCATCCATTTTCTCTAAGATTGATCTAAGGTCTGGCTATCATCAGTTAAAGGTTAGGCCTGAGGATATACCAAAAACGGTATTTAGAACCTGCTATGGGCACTACGAGTTTCTAGTTATGTCGTTTGGATTGACAAATGCGCCTGCAACTTTCATGAGTTTGATGAATGTTGTGTTTAAACCATTTCTGGATTCGTTTGTGATTGTTTTTATTGATGACATATTGTTCTGAGTGTCCTTGGGAGATAAAAATTGTATGCTAAATTTTCTAAGTGTGAGTTTCGGTTGACTTCGGTTGCCTTTTTGGGGCATGTAGTTTCAAGGGAAGGGGTAATGGTAGATCCCCAAAAGATTGAAGCAGTCAGGGATTGGGTCCGACCTAGTTCTGTGACTAAAATTAAGAGCTTTGTGGGTCTCGCTAGCTACTGTTGTCGCTTGTGAAGGGATTAAGGTCAGATATGCAGATTCAAGTTTATAGGTGACAACATTCAAAAAGTTTTGGTAAGGGACCGCTAGATAATGAACACCATTACTTTGGAAAATGCATTTAGTACTATTGTCATAACATATATGGGTTGTTTAGCAAATGATGAAATTAAGTTATGCCAATTGAGGTTAGAAGCTATACTACGATTTCATGGATTGATTGTCTATCAAAGCGGGTCAGGATACGACTGCTGCAATAGCAGCGATGTTTACTTGGTTAAGTTATTAAGTGTCTAAAATTATGGAGAACCTGGGCATATGAGGAGGAAATCAGCGAGGCCATGGAGTCCATGGAAATGGTAATGCAGGTAGAGGAGTAGTGCAACCAGGCAAGGAGGTTTCCCGTCAAGATGATAGGGCTCAGTTTTATGCCTTTCTGGGCAAGACCGAGGATGAGGTTTCTGATGCAGTGGTCACAGGTACTATTCTCGTATGTGACCGGATGACTACTGTTTTGTTTGATCCAGGTTCTACTTATGCATACGTGTCAGTTCTTTTTGTCTTGGGATTTGATGCAGTCTGTGATGTGCTTGATGCCCCCATCCATGTTTCTACCCTAGTTGAAGTGTCAGTCATAGTCACCCACGTATATCATTTTTGTCCTGTTGTGTTTATGGATTTTCAGACTTGGGTTGATTTGGTTATGCTGGATATGACTCATTTGATATAATCTTAGGCATTACTTAGTTGTCCCCCTGTTATGATGTACTTAATTGTAATGCTAAGTCGGTAACTCTAGAGATCCCAGGTAGGGAAAGGTTAGAGTGGGAAGGGGTGTACAAGCCTAAGCCATCTAAGGGCATATCTTTCGTGCAAGCTAGGAAACTGGTGGGGCAAGGATGTTTGGCGTAATTGGCTCATATTCGGGATGTTGATGTTGAGTCTCCCTCTATTGAGTCTATTCCTGTAGTTTCTGAATTCAAGGAAGTGTTTCTTACCAAATTGCCTGGTATGCCTCCGGATAGAGATATAGATTTCTACATTGACTTGGAAACTGGCACTCGCCCATCTCCATTCCTCCTTATTGCATGGCTCTGGAAGAATTGAGAGAGCTTAAAGCTCAAATCCAGCAGCTTCTTGATAAAGGTTGCATCCGTTCTAGTGTTTCCCCGTGAGGTGCTCCTATCTTGTTTATTAAGAAAAAGGATGGTGGTATGAGGACTGGTGATTTTATCTTAAGCCATAAAGGAGTGGATTGATACCGGAATGAAAAGCTTATGGATAAAGAAAGTCACATTAAGTATACTTAGGTGAAGACAATCAAAGATTTTATTGAGAAATTGAGTATAAAATTGAGTTAGTCCTTTGAATTTGATGGGTATACCTGAGTTTGAGGTGTCATGTCGATGAAAAGGTTGACTTCGTAGCGATAGCCAGGGCGAACTGAGCATAATGGCAATAAGAGTTCGTGATAGATTGTGAGGGGATGCAACTATATAATACGATTCTTGGTTAAGCAAATTTTGTATAGTAATTACGACTTGCGAGTATCAAAGGTTGTAGTTTTCTAATATTTGGTGAGTAACGTGGTTGTATGGAAAGTTTTAAGAGATGGTGGGACACCACTTGAATAGAATTTAATAGAGCTAGAGTCATAATGAAGGAAAAATAGTGGGATGTAGTACAACCTTGAAAGAGAGGCGAGAGCAAGAATATTTTATTTGATTGTAAAGGTTCAAGAGATATCTTCAGAGGGGTAGATAATTGGGTTCAGAATCACGTGATTTCATTCGTTTTGTTGTGGCTATGGTAATAGTGTCACAGGTCCGTCAGATTGGTTAAAAACTATTGAAAAAGATTTGATAAAGGAGTGTACAGACACTAGCTCTAGTGTGATGATAAGGGCTTTGTTTTGTTTTGAGTTTACTAATGAGTATGATTGAATTGTTAGCAAAAGATATTGTAAGATCGATGGAGATGCGATCAATCATAAGCGAAGATCCATGAATTCATAAAAAAATTCAAGATATTAGCTAATATTGATAGATAAGGGGATTGTATTATACGGTTGAATTTACAATTCAAATTTTTCATTGTAAGTCTACATTCGTGGTGATATATTTTGTCAAGGTATGAATTTGTAAGGTGAGAAATGATCAATTGTATCAGGTATTGAACCTTTGAAAGGATTTACACTTGGTTTGAGTCGTAAATTTTATTACTTTTGATTGTTAAAGTAGCTAAGAAAGGTTTTCATTTAAAAAGTGTTGGTTTAGAGTAAGGTAAATAGTCGGAGTGTTCATGATGGTTGTTAGTATTGAGAGTGTGGGCTTCAGTGGAATGATGGGAAGAGTATGTGGAGTCGACTGAGTGGAAATGACTGGTATCGACTGTTCAAAGCAAAACCTTTGGTGTTATTCAATGATTATTTCGTAAATTCTTATGTGACCATCTATTTCATTTTGTACATGGTTGTGAGTATAATTCACTAGCTATGCTCACGTGTGTTTTTACTTTTGTGGGTGGATCCCTAGTGGTGGATCAGTTGTATCGATCCTGCGATGTTCTCTTGGTTGAGTGGGATGATTGGGAAGATTTGGTTATTTCAGATGACATATTTGGTGTTGTCTTGGAGTTGTTAACGTATTTCAGTAGTTCTACATGTACCACCTTGCTTATGAGAATTCATAGAAGAGCTACAATGCATAATTATGGTTGTCCGACAATCTTAATATTCATCTAGTCGTCGAGGTAATATATTGATTATGTGTGGTTGAATGTAGGGATCATTCGGTCCAATTCTACTGTTCTTAAGAGGTAAGCTACAGTTACTAAATCTAGCATTTCGATTGTGTTGTTGGAGGGTTAGTATGCTTGGACATATCCCACAATGAGTATCTAATGTCTGAAGATCAAATTTTTATAACTTAAGCTCATGGAAATTTATGTTGTGAGAAAGAGATGATGATAAGAACTATGATTGTTTGAGTATCATGAGTGTGTGTTGGTTGGTTCAGGTCCACCTCTAATTGTAGCGAGTATTGATTTAGAATTTTATCATGCTTATGTGAGAAAGCATTAGTCCTGATGATTATGTCAAGGTCCTTGACAACATGTGGCAGATGTGTGTACGATCAACTTTAGTGGTTATTGAGAATAGCTTTTGATGTTAGTTAAGTTTACGTACAACACTATTTATCACTCGACTAATGAGATGACTTCATTGATGCACTATAAAAGAGGGGCTGTAGGTTTTCCAGTGGTTGGTTTGATGCATTTGAGGCAGGACCTTTTGATGAGAATCATTAGGGAATGTGAAACTTATTCAGGAGATGTTCTAGCAGCTCAAAACAGGCATAAAGAGTATGCAGACCGGAAGGTCAGATATTTGGAGGTTATGAGGAGGAACCTATAGCCATTATAGATAGGGAAGTTCGCAGGTTAAGGTCAAAGGATATTGCATCTGTCAAAATTCAATGGAAGCATCGTCCGGTTGAGGAAGCTACTTGGGAAACCAAGAAGGACATGCGAGACAAGTATCCCCAACTATTCGATGAATCATATACTACTCTACTCTTACTTTAGCCAGTCTTCCCTAGTTAAATCACTCGGGGATGAGTGATGGGTAAATTGGTATCTATTGTAATGACCTGATCCCGTCGTTCGGAAAAAGCCAATGGGGAAAGAATTGGGGCCAGAAAACTTTTGAGTAGTAACTTGGGAATTCCTAGCATAGTCCAGATTTGGACGAAATCATAGTCATATGAAATCTGGTAATGAATTAAAGATCTAATTGTGTTTTTGAACACATTAGTGGATAGCTAAGACGTTAAGGAACCCGTACCACTTTACGGAATCAACTACAGGCGAGTAGTACTCCCGAAACTGATCTTAGCGTGAACTGGTAGTTTTTGAATGTCAAGGGTTGAAGGTGTGTTGTGAAATGGGGGCTTGGAATTTAAATTCCAACATTCTGTCTTCGTGCATGCCGCTGTAGAGGGATGGGTCCCGCTGTAGTGGGACAGTCGCGACTTAAATAGGGTAAAAACCCCCAAAAATGTTATTTTCTGCAAAAGTTCATTCTTGAGAGCTAAGAAACGACCCAGTGCTATTTCTTGAAGTTTTTCCACCTCTTCTAGCACTAAAGGTAAGGATTTTACTCCCCTAATCCATATTTCGATCCGTAAAACATACATTCTTGGGTAATTATTATTGGGGGAAGGTTTTGATCTGAAAATTAATGGTGGAAAAAACCCTAAGTTGGGTATTGGGATCTTGGGTTTATCCCAGGGTTGATAATGTTGATTGTAATACGGGTAATTAGGTCTCATTTATTGATTCTTGTATAAAATTATTGTTTTTAGACCACGAACAAGCGGAAAGAATCCAGAAATGGAAGATTGAAGTGCCATAGAGGGATTCAAGCTTGGTTTCGAGGTAGGTGATGGTTTGATTTCATGTTTGTGTGATGTAAGTTAGTGTTTGCTTCATTGTAATGCATGTATGTATGTGAATGGTGCACTATTGATCACACCTAATGTAAATGAGCATGAATGAATGATTGTAAGCCATGAATCAACACTTGATTGTATGATTATGAGAATGTACATTGTGATTGTGATTGTGGAATGTTGAATGGATCGGGTGTCACGTTCCGTCACACTAACTGGGATCGAATGTCACGTACCGACATATATATATTGGAACGGGTGTCACGATCCGACACACTAACTTGAATCGGGTGTCACGATCCAGCACACTAACAGTTTGGGTATGGGTTTCATGAGAGGACCATTGACTTGTCACATATGCATATTATTGAGAATGTGAAATTGTACATTGCTCCTGAAATGATAATTGATATTGTATATGTTCGGTATATGCATGATTACTATGTTGTAACTCTTATGTATGTCTCACTTTTTGAAATAGCCACGTGATCCTACCAGTACACTATGGTTGTGTATTGATACTGCACTTGTTGTTTCTTTGTTGAGTACAGGGCATCTTCAGGCGGCTACTGACAGACCTCATCTAGGAAATCAGTGATCGATATCGAATTCAAGGGTGAGCCAGTTATTCCAGGATGCCATGAGTTCTCGTTATGTTTTGGTTAGATTTCCGGAGTTTATGAGAACTCCACTTTATTTCTGCATTTAAACCTGCTTCCGTATCTTTAAATGTTAAGTTTTGGGGTTAGTTGGTTAGTAATAATGGTTATCCCAACGGAGGATTAGTGTGGGTACCAATCACGATCATCTGGGTCGTGACAAAATGGGTACAACCCAAACTAAACATAAGAATATCAAATGTAAATAAACATAACGAGAACTCATGGCAGCCTGGTAGAACTGGCTCACCCTTGAATTCGATGTCGATCACTGATCTCCTAGATGATGTCTGTCAGTAGCCGCCTGAAGATGCCATTTACTTAACAAAGAAAGAGCAAGTGCAGTATCAGTACACAATCACAGTGTACTGGTAGGATCACGCGGCTATTCCAATGAGTGAGACATACATAAGAGTTACAACATAGTAAACATGCATATACCGAACATATACAATATCAGTTATCATTTCAGGAGCAATGTACAATTCCACATTCTCAATAATATGCATATATGACAAGTCAATGGTCCTCTCATGGAACCCATACCTAAACTGTTAGTGTGCCGGATCATGACACCCGATCCAAGTTAGTGTGTCAGATCGTGACACCCGTTCCAATATATATATGTCGGTACGTGACATCCGATCCCAGTTAGTGTGTCAGAACGTGACACCCGATCCATTCAACATTCCACAATCACAATCACAATGTACATTCTCATAATCATACAATCAAGTGTTGATTCATGGCTTACAATCATTCATTCATGCTCATTTACATTAGGTGTGATCAATAGTCCAACATTCGCATACATACATACATTACAATGAAGCAAACACTAACATACATCACACAAACATGAAATCAAACCATCACCTACCTCGAAACCAAGCTTGAATCCCCCTAAGGCACTTGAATCTTCCCTTTTCGGATTCTTTCTGCTTTTAGTGGTCTAAAAATAATAATTTAATACAAGGATCAAAACACGAGGCCTAATTACACGGATTACAATCAACATTATCAACCCTAGGCCAAATCCAAGATCCCAATACCCAACTTAGGATTTTCTTCACCATTAACTTCAGTTTAAAACCTTCCCTAATATTAATTACCCAAGAATCTAAGTTCTACGGATCGAAAAACAGATTAGGGGAGTAAAATCCTTACCTTTAGTGCTAGAAGAGGTGGAAAACCTTCAAGAAACAGCCATGGGTCGTTTCTTAGCTCTCAAGAATGAAATTTTGCAGAAAATAACATTTTTGGGAGTTTTTAACCTATTTAAGTCGCGACTGTCCCGCTACAGCGGCCCCGCTACAGAGAGACCCATCCCTCTACAGCGGCATGCACGGAGACAGAATATTGGAATTTGAATTCCAAGCCCCCATTTCACGACACACCTTCAACCCTTGAAATTCAAAAACTACCCGTTCACGCTAAGATCAGTTTCGGGAGTTCTACTCGCCCAAATTTGATTCCGTAAAGTCGTACGGGTTCAATAACATCTTAGCTATCCACTCATATGATCAAAAACATAATTAGATCTCTCATTCATTACCAGATTTCCCTAAACCTCACATGACTCATATTTCATCCAAATTTGGACTAGGCTAGGAGTTCCCAAGTTACTACTCAAAAGTTTTCTGACCCCAATTCTTTCCCTATTATCTTTTCCCTAACGACGGGATCAGGTCGTCACAACATACCATTAAACTCAGAACTTGGTAATAGAAGTCATGCACCCTTGTGGGATTTATAAGTTACAGCTAATGAGGCATGGTATTCCTAATCTTACTTCATACCCAGATTTCCTTTGTTTCAGATAAGGTAACTTTAGAGAGAGTGTGATTATGTTCACAATAGCATCGTTCTTTATTTAGGTGCTATAGAAGGTCCCAACTCTTGGTACGAATCAGTCCAGCCTGTATTAGTAGGCAAGTTCATGAGTCACAAGAGATAGTGAGAGTAACCCCGTTCCATAACCTGTCCAGCTCTCATTCGAGGACGAATGATCCCAAGGGGGAGATATTGTAACACCCCAGATTTTTTTTGAATTAAGACACAAACCATCCTTCTTGTGAGTAGGATTTTACGGAGGAATTTAAAAAAAATTTAAGTATTAAGATCACTAGATGTAGCACCTTGAGTTCCAAAAAGAACTAAAGAGAGTTCATTCAAGTCATTCCTAAGTTTTTCTAAGTTTTGGATCAACTTCAAACGACCATAACTTTTAACATAGGATGAGTTAGGAGACCCATAAGAAATTAAATGAAAGGTCTTGGAATCCTCTTTCCAACGCCGTCGAGTTTGCTAATTTTTAGCTCGTATGAGAGAGATATACCCGTTTTAAGTTGGGTTGTACAATTAAGGAAAGATACCCAAAAATATGAAGGGTATTTTTGTTTTTTCCTTACCCAATCAGCTTAAAACGAATTTTAGTAATATTTTGGGGACAAATCTGATTTGGGTAAGTTTTCATAAATCCAAATACGCTTAGAGTTTTGTTAGAGAGTTCATTCAAGTCATTCCTAAGTTCTTTTAAGTTTTGGGTCAACTTCAAATAACCATAACTTTCAGTACACTATGAGTTAGGAGACCCATAAGATATAAAATGAAAGGTCTTGGAATCCTCTTTCCAACGCCATCGAGTTTGCTAATTTTCAAGCTCGTATGAGGGAGTTATGCGCATTTGAAGTGAGGCTGTCCAATTAAAGAAAGTAACCCAAAAATATGAGGGTTATTTTGGTCTTTTTCTTACCCAATTAGATTTAAGCATTTTTAGTTAGGTTTTAGGAGTATAAACTGAGTGGAATCAGTTTTAGTTATTCCTAAAATACGCTTAGGGTTTTTAGAGGAGTTCAAGAAGAGAAAAGAAGAGAAAAGAGGAGAAAAGAGGGAAGGTTCAAGGCGTTCGTCAAGATTTTTTTGATTCTTCGAGGGATTTCACCAAGGATTTTATCCTAAGAAGTATGTAAGGCTATCATAGTGTTGGATTAGTTCGTCCTCACGCCCTACATCTACTTTCAAATCAGTAAAAGAGAAATCTAGGATTCTACCCCTAGATTTGAGTATTCTTGAAATGAGTTGATTTTAAGTTCTTGAGTTCCGGATTCTCTTTGAAATTCTATTCCTAATTTTTCAATTGCTATATGTTATGCATTAAGATTCTTGAGTTTATTCGTTCATGTTTATATTTCAGTATGAACCCTATGGATTGAGTATTTTTTATATGAGTAGTATCGTTGAGTTTTGAGTTATTGAGTTCTGAGTATTGAGTTTTCTATGTTTCTACTAAGATCCTAGAGTTGAGTCGTTCATGTCCATAATTCCGCATGAACCCTATTTTGAGTTATAAATTTTGTGAATCTTTTTAAAGCCAACACTTGAGTTTTAAACTGAGTTTTTGAGGAAGTAAAGATGAGTTTTGAGAAAGAGTTTCTAAAACATGATTAGTATGACAATCGAGTATGAAATCAATGTTTAAGCAGTATGGTATCTAGTTATGTCATCAATGTTTAAGCAGTATGGTATCTAGTTATGCCATCAATGTTTAAGCAGTATGGTATCTAGTTATGTCATCAATGTTTAAGCAGTATGGTATCTGGTTATGCCATCAATGTTTAAGCAGTATGGTATCTACATATACCATCAATGTTTATGCAATATGACTTCCCGAGTCATCGATGATCATATTATAATATGATTTTGAAATGTTTTTGAGAAAGACTTTTCAAGTATGAGTATAAGGGGACTATGTATTCCCAGAGGCATCAATTTTTACATTGATAAAAGAGAAAATGAGATTTCTAAATGAGTTATGAGTTCAAAAGTTATTTCAAGAGCAATTACCTCTTTTAAGAGGGTAGTTTGAGAAATTATCTCAAACCAGAGGAAGAGTTATATTTTTTTGAACATACGAGCTAAGTTATATTTTGGGAGTAGTATTGAGCACTGATATGGGAGAGAGTTCAAACAATTCACAGCCCCCATAAATCATGTAGCCAACGTGGGTAGAAAGGGTTATACTTTTTAGATGATTCCTTATTGCTTTTTAAGCATTGGTTAGTGGATCCACTTAGTAGTAGGTTCTATACCCTGGGAAAGTATAGGACAGTTCTGGCAGTGTGGGATAGATGTTGTATCATCACATAGATCATAGTGATGGTTGTCGGTTAGAGAATCTCCCACAGAGTTATATTGTATTTTTATATACAAACTGAGTTATTATTGTATTCTTCAATACATTGAGTTGCTATCTACTGTTTTAAAAGCTTTCCATATATTGCATCTTTTATTGTTGCTTTATCTTGAGTTGAGTATCCAGAGTTGAGTATCTTATTGTTGATACCAAGTTTGTCATGACTTTTAAAATAAGATACTCAACTCTGGATAAAGCAACAATAAAAGATGCAATATATGAAAAGCTTTTAAAATAGTAGATAGCAACTCAATGTATTGAAAAATACAATAATAACTCAGTTTGTATATAAAAATACAATATAACTCTGTGGGAGATTTTCTAACCAACAACCATCACTATGAGCTATGTGATGATACAACGTCTAGCCCACGCTTCCAGAATTGTCCTATACTTTGCCAGGGTATAGAACCTACTACTAAGTGGATCCACTAGTCTATGCTAAAAAACATTCAGGAATCATCAAAAAAGTATGACCTTTTCTACCCACGTTGGCTACATGGTTTATGGAGGCTGTGAGTTGTCTGAACTCTCCCCCATATCGGTGCTCAATACAACTCCCAAAATATAACGAGGTCATATGTTTAAAAACATAACTTTTTTGTGTTTTGAGATTATTACTCAAAAATCTTTCTCTTAAAAGAGATGGTACTCAAACTGCTCAAAACTCTTTGGAAAATCTCAGTTTCCTCTCATCTTAAATGTGAAAACATTTACTCTTGGGAATACCCATATATCATTTTAAAGAAAATGAACTCAGCTCTATTCTTCCTCAACTTAGTGCTCAAGTCTTTAAAACAAGTTTTAAAATAATTTGTAAAAAGACTTCTTAAAATAGGGTTCATACCGAATTATGGACGTGAATGACTCAATTCAAGGTTTTCAATAACCATGCATACAACTCAATACTTGGAAATCAACAAATCCAGAACTCAAGGAGTCAATGATACTACTCATCTCAAGAATGCTTGACTCGGAGGGTGCATGCGGAATTATGGGCATGACCTACTCAACTCAAGGACTCAATGATACTTCTCATCTCAAGACTGCTCGACTCATAGGGTACATGTGGTATTATGGGCATGAACTACTCAACTCAAGGACCTTCATGGGTAACGTGTAGTAGCTCCATGATTAGGAATATAATCCTAAAATGATTAGGAACTCAATACCCAAGACTTAGAACTTGAAGATACTACTCCTTTCAAAGATACTCAATTTATGGAATTCATGCAGAATTTATGGGCATGAACGACTCGACTCAAGGGTCTATAGAAGAATATGGAACTCATGTACACGACTCTTCTCATTCTCATACTTACTTCCTCAAAATTTAACTCAAATCGATAGTTGATCTCAATGGATTCACAGTTGAACTCAAAGACTTTCTTGAACTCTGCTCTTAACTCTTTCTTGAATTTGAATAATGAATTCAAGATTTATGATTCATGATATGAAGGATCTCGATGATAGTGTAGACTCATAAATACATTCTTCTCATTCTCGTACTTACTTACTCGAGTATTGATACAAGTTGTAAGAAATTGAAGAAGACTCCTAAAAATAACTCGGAAGAACTCTCAAGAATTAACTCTTAACTCTACCTTGAATTTGAATTATGAATTCAAGGTTATGATTTATGATATGAAGGATCTCATGATGATTAAATGAGTTTTAGATGGTTGAATAATGGGAACGATCGAAAAACACTCTCTGGGAGCAAGTCCGCGACGCGGAGGTAAATTAAAATATTTGGTCGCGAAATAATTTTTGAAACAGTGGATTCCGCGTTCTCTCCGCGACGCGGTGAGGGAAGTTTCATTCTGGGGAATAGGTCCGTGTCGCGGACCTGGTACTTATTTTTTGCCTGATCTTTTCTTACTTGTTTTTCGACCATAATTTGCCTAGAATCGAATGGTTTCTTTTCCAATCACTTAGATTCGAATACTCAACTTATGTACACGATAATATACTCCAAACAACCCTCAATTCACTAACTTTTATCTCAAGAACTCATCATACCCATCCTAGTTTAAGAATGGTAACAATACTTTCAAAAACTCAAATTCTTCAACTTCAAGAACGAACTTCACTGAAAATAACATGATTGGCATGTGGGTGAATGAACCCAATACTATGAGAAACTTACAGACCTCTTAGGATAAAATCCTTGGCCAAAACCCCTCGAAGATCCCAAGAATCTTGATCACCTTGAACCTTCCCTCTTTTCTCTTCTTAAACTCTCTTCTAAAACCCTAAGCGTATTTGGATTTATAAAAACTGACCCAAATCAGTTTAGACCCCTAAATATTACTAAAAATTGTTTTAAGTTGATGGGGTAAGGAAAAGACCAAAATACCCTCATACTTTTAGGTAACTTTTCTTAATTGGACAGGCAGACTTCAAATGGGTATATCTCTTTCATATGAGCTCAAAAATTAGCGAACTTTATGGCGTTGGAAAGATGACTCAGAGATCTTTCATTTGATATCTTATGGATCTCCTAACTCATCCTGTACTGAAAGTTATAGTTGTTTGAAGTTGACCCAAAACTTGAAAGAACTAAGGAATGACTTGAATGAATTCTCTTTAGTTCTTTCTGGAACTCAAGGTGATACATCTAGTGACTTTAATACTTAAGAAAATTTAAATTTCTTGGTAAAATCTTACTCACAAGGAACAATGGTTCGATTCTTAACGCAAAAAATTTCCAGGGTGTTACACGTCATTACTTGGAATATACTGAGCATGCAGGATATAGATACTAAGCTAAAAAAGTATATATAAGCTGAACGAATCATAACTGAGAAATGACATAAACTGAGCAAGAATGTAAATACTAAAAATATCACTGAAAAGCTAAACTGAATGCAATGACCAAGTGTTAATCATGAACATGACATGCTAAACTGAATACTAAAGTATATACTAAAAATCAGGTCAAATGCACTAGGAGTCTGGCTGTGGGAGCTACTATTAACCGACATAAACCACGTGAGCTAAACGTGGAGTCTGATGTATATGCCCCATCAAGAGGACCCAATATACCTTGCCAGGGGTATAAAGGCTTGACTAGCATGATCATTAAATCTGATGCCTAACAGAGGGGACTTATACTCCTACGGGGGCACATAGTTCTGGGACTATGAGGGTACACTGAACCCTAGTCCAACTCGTTGCTAAGTCTACTCCCAACTGTATATGTATATGGAACAAATGTAACTAAAATACTGAATAGCTCAAAATACTAGCATGCAATCTGAGAATGCAATATTTATATACTGATAATGTAATATTCAAAATATGAAGCATGATTATCTATTTAACTGACCTAGAAAGTGTAATTCATCAACTAAGAGAATCTACACAAACTAGGGTTTTCAGTTTTATACAAGAAATTATGCAAACTTTCCAAGAAACAAGCTATTTCGATTTAGGATACTACAACATCTAAATCACAGTAAATATCCAAGGTTTTAGAAAACCTAGGTCTAAATAAGATATGGAGAATCAATGAACTGACTGAATTCTAGGGACCTAGTGGATGAAAGGAACCCACTAGTGAAATCCCACATACCTGGTGACGAAATCTATAGAGAAACCCTTTGATTTCGAGGCTGAAACTTGAAGAACACTGCTGCTTGTTTTAGAATAAGGGTTTTGGGTATGTCTGACTAAGTTATTAGGTTTAAATTGAGTAAAACAACATAGTTTAGGCATCAAACGACGTAGTTTAAGTGCCCAACGCATAGGGGAAAGGACCTAAATGACCCTGACTTAAATCTGACGAGTGCCACCTACTACAGGACTGAAGGGCCATCGGTTGAACTACCAACCGTCGTTAGGAGTTGTCGTTCATGATCTGCCCGACAAAGCTTCACTAAAATGAGCATAAATTTTTACTCCGAGCTTGGATTTTAGCAAACTTGGTTGCTTTGGAAATAGGATTCAATTATCTTTAATTTGATAGGTCATGAGCCACCTAATTCATTTTGTGCTAAAAGATATGACCGTTTGAAGTTGGCTGCTGACCCTCACCTACGGTCCGTAGGTCCAACCACGGACCGTACTGGTTGATTGTGGTGGGATCAGAGACCATCAAACTCTGGACCCCAACGACGGAACCATCCTACAATCCGTGAGTTAATCAACAGACCATGGTTCACGGCCTTAGGTGTCATCTTTAGATTCTAAAATTTCCCCAAGTCTGGGACTGAAACACGGGACCCCACCTACGGTCCATGGTTCTACCTACTGTTTGTGGGTGGTTTCTATTGCTTCTAACACCAGATTCTGGAAAGCTGCATTTTTCTATTTTCTCGAGACCGGGGTGTTACAGTTTGGTGAATGGTTTTCTCACACATGCACGATTCAAGATTTAAAGGGCTATTCTATGATGTCTTAATCTTGGATTAGTAACTTAATTTTACTTTTACATGGATGATGACATGTTGATGTTTATGGCTATTCCCGTTCCGTTGGGATTTTACTTAGCACTGGGAGAATAATGAGATGGAGGCTCTCCCGTTAGTAGAGGTCGAGTCTCTAGTAGCAATCTCCTTATCTCCAACTATGTGTCTCCGTCGTTTTGTCTTAAGTGACATAACTAGTGGATCCACCTAAGCTAGAAGTTAAGGTCCTTGCCTTGTCAAGTAAGGACATCTCTTTTTGGTGTGGGAGCAAGACATCGGATTCCACGTTATAGCTCATGTGGTCTATGTCGCTTAGTAATAAATATCCCAAAAAATGAATTAAGTTATTCTCAAATATTTTTTGAAGCTTTCTTTATTATTTAAGATGCATTGGCCATGTTCAAGTTTTATGATGTTTCTTGTAAGGCTTTTATGATGTTTAGCTTTGTCATGTATTTCATGTTCTTGATTATATGCCCTAATTATCTTAATTCATGTTTTATGAATATTCCTCATAGTTAGTACATTCCATGTACAAATCCATACTCGTGCCTACATTGTTTCACTAATGTAGGGATTGACGATTCCTCTCCCTCCACTCGTGGCTAGTAGGTGATCTTTTGGAGTTAGTAGAGTTGGTGAGTCCTCATGTTTCCAGAAAAAAATATCTTTACTTTGGTTTCCTTATGCTTTAGTTTTTGGATGTTGTACATGGTGTACGGGTTACGTCCTGTCTATTTCTTTGATGTACTAGATTTCTTGTCAAGACTATGATTAATTTCTTATTTTAAATGTCAAGCTCTTTTATTCCTATGAGATTCTTTACCGTTGTCTATTATATTGATTATATGTTTGTCAAGTGGCTTGTTTAAGGCCTTTCTGGGTCTTATACGCCATGTCACATCTAGGGTGTACTTTGGGTCTTGACACACATGTAGCACTAATAGTCCTTCATGTTTCAAGAATCAGTATAATTTTGGTAATTTCTCAAACATCTGTCTAATCTTTAATGTTGAAATTTGTAGCCACGTGAGAAAGCCTCATATGTTATATACCATAACACTATTTCAACCATTGCTAACCAAATCTTCCCCATCCATAATTTCATAAATTTGATTCTCACAATATAAATAATGAGATTGGTTATTGGATAAGTAAAACTCATTCGGATCGCATCTTGTTACTTTTGAAAAAATTTCTTCTTTTCCTTTTTGTGTTTTGTTCATGTCCATTCAATGAAAATCTTCGGAAAAAGTAAAAGTCTCTATTTTTATGAATGCAAAAAAAATTCTCTGTCATCAAGCCTTCAAGTTTAAACTATATTTTGCTATTTTTTTCATCTATTTTTGGTGTAGGTTTAAGGATAATCTAGTGCTGCTTTTTAGTGCGTTCTAGTGTTGTTTAAGTGAGATCTGGTGCAATTTCGGGGTTTGTTTTGATGTTGTTCTGGTGCAATTTCAGTGTTGTTTTGGTACTTTTGTACTGTTGTTTTGGTGCAGTTTCAATGCAGAAAATTTGGTGCTGCTGTTTTGGCGTAATTTTGGTAATGTTTTGAGGCTTTTCTGGTGTAATTTTAGTATTTTTTCGTGCGGTTATGGTACTTCTCTGCTACTGTTTTGGTGCAATTATAGTGTTGTTTTAGTGTGAATCTAGTGTGCAGCAAATTTGGTGAAATTTTCATGTTGTTTTGGTGCACAAAAGATACCGTTAAAAATTAAACAGATGTTTGACAGAATATCAAAATTGCACCAATTGTTAAAACAAGAAGGACTATTAGTGCTCCATGATAAAAAATAAGCATCACTTTTACTCTTAATTCAAAGATATAGGACAATTTTGATCCTTTTCTCAATCTTTGACCATAAAATTTATTTGATCAATATTTTTTTATAGTTTATTTAATTCTAGTAGGCCGCAGTGAACAACTAGTAATTATGTCATCTCATTTTAGATTCTTTAACAAGACTCTCGTGACATAACTCTGTCAATATAGCAAGACTTAACATATTATTTTCCTTAAACCACGTTGTATATAGGATAACTCATCCCTAGCAACATTCGTCCGTCTGAACATTGGAACAGTAACGAGAAAAATGCCCCACTCCTCCACATTCATAAAAGTTACCAGATCCCCTACACTAATATATAAACCCTTGAGCTTTCTTTTCCTATCACTTATCTAATTTCAGTGTATGAGAATCTAGCAAAACACTAAACTAAAAGCCCACTCTAATTGATTTTGTCAAAATTCAGCCCGGATAATTCACCGATAAGCTATGATTGAGGTGAACTGCTCAGCCAAAAACTCCATCACTTTGCTTAGTTCATTAGTTACACCTGAATTTATCACATAGAATTCATCATATGAACTTTCTCGTTTTAAAGTTTTAAAATAACAAAAATGGAAGAATTTTTTTATTTATCATATCTATCTATATCTATCTATCTATCTATACTACCTTAGAAGTATGAACTCCCTAACTTTAATGTTAAATTACTATAATACCCCCAACTTAAAATACCAAATTTAGTATATATCTATATATATATTATATTTTATATTTTATTTATTTATTTTTTCTTTATTATATTAAAATCTGACACCTTTTCACATTGATGGTAGTGACTTTTCCAAAGGGTTGTGACTTTATAGAGTTGTTACTTTTTCGATGAGTTATGACATTTCCGAAAAGTTGTGTTTTTCCTAACTGTTGTGACTTATCTAAGAAGGCACGATAAACACATATTCATACTATCATTTGTTGTCTATAAATAGAGAGATTTTCTCACACTTTTAAACTATGATTTTTTTAAGTTTTTTATTTTTTTTCTTCTTCTTAAAACAAGGAAGATTGTGAGAGTTGTTCAATTATACAATTACAATATTTTTTATGGGTAAACTAGATAGATCAACAAAAATCGATGCAACAAGGAGAATGAAATAAGTCAACTTCAAACGAGAAGACTATCTAGATAATTAATATGTACTCTTTTTCATAGCCATAAATACAGTTATGCAGCAACTTCTACTTGACAAGAAGTTCAATGATTTTTTGCTGCACAAACTACAACTTGGTGTTCAAGCTGCGTAAGTCTCAAACCGTTGGATAAAAATGATTTCATCAAAAAATTGTTGGAAGATTCCAAACTAGATTTAATAGGTACTCCTCTGTTTCTAATTTATTTGTTGTACTTTTATTTTTATTCAGTTTAATATAGAATCTTCTTTTTTTGGGGGGGTGGATGTGCATCTTTAAGACCACAAAGTTAAAAAACATTTTTATATATTCTACACATCCTTAAATTAAAAGTCTTCTTTATTTTTTGAAATTTCATGTCAAATTAAAATTAGACAAATCTATATCCCTTTGTTGTCTAAAAATAGAGAGGTTTTCTCACACTTTTAAACAACTACAAATTTTGTAAGTTCTATATTCTTCTTCTTAAGACAAGAAATATTGTGAGAGTTGTTCAACTATGCAATTACAATATTTTTTGTGGACAAACTAGACAGATCAACAAATATTGATGCAACAAAGAGAATGGAATAACTCAACTTTAAACGAGAAGACTATCTAGATATTAATATCTACTCATTTTCATAGCACCAACTTCTACTTGATAAGAAGTCTAATGATTTTCTGTTGCACAAACTACAAGTTGGTGTTCAAGTTGTGTAAGTCTCAAATTGTTGGAGAAAAATAATTTGATCAAAAACTTATTCAAAGAGTTCAAACTAAATTTAATAGGTACTCCTTCATTTTCAATTTATTTGTTGTACTTTTATTTTTATTCAGTTTAATATAGAATGTTTCTTTTCTTGGGGTGAGGGCACTTCTTTAAGACAACAAAATTAAAAAATATTTTTATATACTCTACATATCCTTAAATTAAAAGACTTCTTTTATTTTTAAAATTTCATGTCAAATTAAAATTAGACAAATCTATATCTATCTTTTTTATCTTTTATACTACCTTAAAAGAATGAACTACCTAACTTCAATGTCAAATTATTATAATACCCTCTACATAAAACACCAAATTTAATAAATCTTCTATATTGGGTATTGTACTATATTTATATTATATTATATTAAAAGCAGACACCTTTTTACATTGAAGGGTTGTAACATTTTCAAAGAGTTATAACTTTTTCAATGATTTGTGATATTTTCGAAGGGTTGTGACTTTTCTACAGGATTGCTGCTTTTCTGAAGAGTTGTGACTTTTTCGAAGGGTTGTGACTTTTCCAAAGAGTTTTGACTTTCGATTAGTTGTGACCTTTTTGAAGGGTTCTGACTTTTTTTTTATAAGGTACAATAAGAATTTTTTCATACACTACCCTTTTTTGGATATAAAAAGAGAGGTTTCCTTAAATTTTTTAAAGTTTTTCATTGTTCTTCTTCTTCTTAGAACACTCAATTTAGTATATCTTGTATTTTTTATATTTTATTTATTTATATTATATTATATTATGTTATTTATATTATATTAAAAGCAGACATCATTTCATGTTGAATGGTTACGACTTTTTCAAAGAGTTGTGATTTTTTCGATGAGTTGTGACCTTTCCGAAGGGTTGTGACTTTTATGATAAGAAATAATATGCACATGCTCATACTACCCTTCGTTGACTATAAATGGAGGGGTTTCCTCATATTTTAAAACTAAGATTTATTTATGTTTTCTATTCTCCTCTTAAGTTCAGTGAAATTTGAAAACTCTCTAACATGAATGTTAAATTACTATAATAATCCAACTAAAAACATTCAATTTAGTATATATTATATATTTTATATAATTGTTTATTAATATTATATTATATTAAAAGTAAGAACTTCAACAATACAATAATAACTAAGTAATGCACTATGGGACAGGGAGGAGAAAGTAAATTTAAGAGGTGTAACTAAGCGATTTTAAGAGTGACTAACTTTCAGTAGTAATCATAAGAAAGTTTACATCCACTATTCATAGGAACTTATACTTTATCATTTATTTTATAATTGATTAATTTTTTTATTTAATAATATTCACATTATTTTTAAAAATAGTGTAGTATATGGTTTGATATTCACGTGCAACGCACGTGCGTCACAACTAGTATTACTAAAAGTGGGAAGCTCCTAACCTCAAAGTTGGATTACCATTTTTCCCTTCCACTTATCTTAACATCAAAGTTGGATTACCGTTTTGCCCTTCCACTTAATTAAAATGATTAAATATCTAATTAAATAATAATTTTTAATTACATAATAACATAATTTGAATTCCAAAAGTTGCACTTTAATTCTTTAGTTATGACATTACAAATTTCTTTTGTTTTCTATTTCTTTTTAGCTTTCATATGTTAAAAAACTTTTCTTATCCTTTTTACCTTCTATAAAACCAATAGCTTTAGCCTTTGGTCCATTATCAATTTATTATAATGCTTTGTTCTTTAAAATGATCAAAATTTGGTATATGCACAACACTCTCTGGATAAAGGTATATTCTTTTTATATTAGTTTCTTCAATTAACTTTCCTTTAAGTTGTGTAGACCTCTGTTTTTCTTTTAATAATTTTTGTTCTCTTTTTCTCTTTGTTGTTCATTGCTTGCATCTTCAATCTTCAGATTTTGTTTTATATTACGTGACTTATTTTGCTTGGTCTTCTTTTAAAATTCTTGCATCTGCTCAATTTTTTTCCTTTTTATTTTTATTTTTTTATTTTATGAAATTTATAATAATTAACATAGAATACACATGCAACGCACGTGTTCGAGAACTAGTTTACTATAATGAAAATGATTTTATTCCAAGAAACCAATCTTTGTTAAAATGGCATTCCACAATTTGCTAACACCTCCACACATAGAAAAAGGAACAATTTGACTCCTAGCAACCCTTCTAGCAATATACATTCATGAGGTGGTACAATTCCATAACCATAATCATCACAATATTCATCTTCTTATACAATATAATCAACATTTCCATAATAATCTTTCTTCAATAATCTTTATGCCTACTATGACATATACAAATTAAAATTGGAACCGTTAGATTCTTAACTATTCAATATTTGAAATTCACTACATCGACTAGGGATAGCCTATTGCTTTACTAATAAGAAAAACTATAAAAGGACAGAGTGGTGCACAAAACATTCTCCTCTTCACCTAGAGTTCAGTGAAGAGATGCAACACAATGAGGTGTGATATACTCTTTCTACCTTGATGCAAGACTCAACAGTTGATTCCATGACTCAAACATGTAACCTATAAATCACACTGGTAGCTAATTATTTTTTTCCAAAAACCCAGTCTTGGTTAAAATAACATTCATCATTCTACTAAGATCTCTTCCCTTAAGTGTCCTTCCAACACCTTCACACATAGAAGGAGGATCAATTTGACTCCTAGCAACCCTCTTAGCAAAATATTCATGTGGTGGCAACATTCCAATATCATCACAATCTTCATCTTCTTCAACACTTCCACTATAACTACCATTCTTCATGAATGTACTTGATGATTCTTCTTGTAAATCTTGGACCTATCAGGAATGTTAATAGGAGTCGATGATTGTTTTGGCACATGAGTAGACTTATTGTTGCTAATTGTAGCGATTTTAGCTCTTAAGATCATCTTTGAAGTAATGGATAATTTCTTCTTCACAACATGTTGACTCCATACATCTTCTTCTTGAAAATCTCCATTAAATGCCATTGATTTTCCTTTTCTACAAAATAAAACTCTATCATGAATCATGATGTTTCCAAAAGTAGGGGAATTAAAAAAAATTAAAAAAAAAATAAAGAAGAGAAAACACTATTATCATGAGTTAATTTCTAGAATGAGTATGAAAAAATTGGTTTCTTGAATGTGTTTTAAGTTTTATGTATTGTTGGTGTAAAAATATTTATACAATCAACCTATGTTGCTCGAATCCTTCAAAATAGTCCTTTTTTTAGATAATCCAACACGACTGTGGCAATAATTTTACAGAGTTCAAGCAACATAGGTTGCTTGTGTGTATAATATTTACATCGACGATAGCTAGCACTTAAGAATCATTCAAGAAATCACCATTTTTCACATAACACTCAAGAATCATTCAAGAAATCAATATTTTTCCTACAATGTCGCAGTTGTGTGTCGAATTCTCCAAAAAATTATTTAATTTTTTTAGGATCCAACACGAATGCGACAACAACATAACAATCAAGTCATTAATAAGATAACAACATATAAATCACTATAACATACATGAATTGATAACCTTATAAAAAATGTTACTACTAACCTGATAGTATAAAAATTATTCTCACTTACGATATATATAACTATTACTCATTGAGTACTAAGAACCAACTAGAAAATTTTCCCAAATATTTATAGGTCTAGTTGGGTTTTCTTGAAAATCATCAAACACAAGAACATTCCTTCACTTTTGGCCAAATAGCTCTTAAAAAAAGGGGAAATTTTTTATCCTTTTTTCTACAAAATGGTACACTGAATTGAATAGCATATTCCACTAAAATCATAGAAATTATTTTACTGTGGGTTTTAAAAAATTCCAAAAAATAAAATACACAGATTTCAAATGCTTATATTATAAGGAAAAAATGGAAAAAATAGAGAGATAATTAATAACAACAATAAACATACTCAATGTAATTTCAGAAATGAGGTCTGAAAATGTGGTGTATATGAGTGCAGTCGTAACTCCTATTTAGTGAAGATAGAGATGTTGTTTCTGATAATCAGCAACTTAAATAAAAATAATAAATAATACAATAATTGAAGTAAAGAAAATAATAGTAAAATTAAAATTGAAGAATAAAATAATCTCACGAATGAAACCTAGGAGGATAAAGAGTATACATACCTTTCTCGTAGCTTGTGGGGTAGTGTTGGGATATATACTATTAAACATATGTTAAGATATAATATTTATTATAGAATAAATATTTATTCAGTTATAATAGATCATATATTCATTTATGGTGTCTGTTTACTTATATAGTAGATAATTTAGTGTGTAGAGTTTTAGTTTATACACAGAGGATTAAATCATCAGTTCTTATAAGTATAAAGTTTTTTGTTCACAATCTAGAATGGAAAGTGGACATGCTATCAGTACGCTTGTAGCATAATATTATATGTAATTTATCTTGATTATGGGAACGGTAAAGTTTCAACTTCTTGTGCTAGTGTATTTTGTATGTATTGAACGGGACCGAGTAGAGATAGTTGTTTTAGACTGACTGACAAAAGAATATTATCAAAACTATTAAATGTACTTATATTCTTAGTCCTAATATAACTATTATAATCTGTATATATTAATTATCGATTTGATTTATTAAAAGCTGAGATTCTGAGATGGGTAAATATGCCTGGTAGATTGGATGATAATAATATTTATTGGTGAAATAATAAGTTAGTTGATGGAATCCATGTCTCGTTATAGAGATTGATTTATATGCCTTTTTGAGAAACTTATAAGTTTTCATCTTGTCAAACCTTGCAAGTGGATTTATGAATCTGACACATCAAATAAGTTAAGTAGTGCTCTAAAGGAAATTAATCAATGAATTAAATTCGTCAGTAATTTAATTTATTGATTAGTATCTGTAATCTTAACATGGGGAACTACATAAGTGTTTAATGGGAAATTTCAAAATATAAATAGAGGAGTGCAATTACGAATTTCTAGTGGAATGATTTGTAATTTATTATGGTAAAAATAAATTTAAATTAATTATTTGATTATTTCCATAATAGGAAGCCTCAGTAATTAATTTTGTGGTCCCTCTAGTGCTCATATTTAACCAGAACTCAGAATCCTATTTCTAAGGAAAAAGGGAAGAAGTAATGTTGATTCTTGTTTTTTCAAGAATGACGCAGGTTTTCTGATTTTTCAAGAAAATTGAGTTTTCTTCACATTTTTGAACTGGGAAGAAATCTCTATAAGTAGGGATTTTTCTGACCTAGAAAGAATAAGTTTTCAATACGATATTTGCGAGTTCGGATATGAACTTTGGATCACTGTAGAAGACCATAGTTGTTGTCTATCTTGTGGATTCACTTGAAGGTCTCTCTAACTTGTGGATTTGCTTGAAGGTATCTTCTCACGCTTCAAGAGGTAATTCTTGAATTAAATTTGTAACGACCGGTTCCCGTCGTAATAGAAAAGCCAACGGGAAAAAAATTTGGGCCGGAAAAACTTTTTGGTAGTACCTTGAAATTTCCAAACCTAGTCCAGATTTGGACGAAATCAAAGTCAGTAAGGTCTAGGGAATTTGATCATATGAGCAGATAGCTAAGACATTATGGAACCCGTACGACTTTACGGCATCGATTTCGGGCGAGTGGAACTCCTGAAAATAGTCTTAGCGTGAATGGGTATTTTCTAAGTGTCGTGGGGTGAAGGTGTATTGTGAATTGGGGGTCTGGAACTCTTAATTTAGCTCTCTGTTTCCGTGCAAGCCGCCAAGGTGGAATTTTCCCGCCAAGGCGACGCCGCTGTAGCAGGGTGAAGACCGCTGTGGCAGGGCAGACGTGACTTAAAGTCGAAAATAAACCCCAAAAATATTTTATTCTGCATTTTTTTAGTTTGAGAGCTAAGGAATTGACCCAGGTGTCTACTTGACAGTTTTTCACCATTCTTAAGGGTAAAGGTAAGGTTTTCACTCCCCAAATCTATTTTTCGATCCGTAGAACTTAGTTTCTTGGGTAATTATCGATGGGAAAGATTTTTAATCTGAGATTTATGATGCAAGAAACCCTAAACTGGGTATGGGGATCAAGGGTTTGACGTAGGGTTACTTTATTGATTATAATTCGGGTATTTAGGTCTTGTTTATTGATCCTCGCATTATTATTAATGTTTGTAGACCAAGAACAAGCGGAAAGAATCCGGAAGGGGAAGAATCAAGTTTCTTAGGGGATTCAAGCTTTCTTCGAGGTAGGTGATGGTTGTGATTTCATGTTGTGTGATATATATTTGTTCTTGCTTCATTATATTGCATGTATATATGCGAACGTTGCATTATTGATCACACTAATCGTAAATGAGTATGAACGAATAACTATATGACATGAATCACCTATTAATTGTATGATTGTGAGAATGTACATTGTGATTGTAATTTTGGTATGTTGAATGGAGCGGGTTCACGTTCTAACTCACTAACTGGGATCGGATGTCATGTACCGACATAAATGTTGGAACGGGTGTCACGATCTGACACACTAACTTGAAACGGGTGCCACGATCCGGTACACTAACTGTTTGGGTATGGGTTCCATGAGAGGACCAATGAATTGTTATACATATGCGTATTGTTGAGAAGTTTGAATTGTACATTGATCCTAAAATGATATTGATATTGTATATGTTCAGTGTATGCATGTTTATGATGTTGTAATGACTTTTTTATATTGCACTTAGTGGGATAGCCACGTGATCCTACCAGTACATTATGGTTATTTACTGATACTGCACTTGCTCTTTCTTTGTTGAGTACAGGGCATCTTCAAGCGGCTACTGACAGACCTCGTTTAGAAGATCAGTGATCGTCATCGAATTCAAAGGTGAGCCAATTCTTCCGGACTGCCTTGAGTTCTCTTTCTGTTTAGTCCATCTTATTCGGACTTAGACTAGTTCATTAGATATTCCTATGTTTAGCTTGGGTTGTACCAATTTCTTTAGACTATGGTTCTTTGTTAGAGTTTTGATACATTGACTTTCAAGTTCTAGGCATTTAATTCCGCAATAATTTGTTAGACTTTTAGAGTTTATGGAAACTCTACTTTATTTCTGCATTTAAACCTGCTTCGGTGTCTTTAAATGCGTAGATGCATGGTTAGTTGGATTGTAGTAATGGTTCTCCCACTAAAGGGTTAGTGTGGGTGCCAATCACGATGGTCTGGGTCGTGACAAATTTTATATCAGAGCCCTAGGTTCGTTGATCTCGATGTACCAAAATGAGTCTAGTAGAGTCTTGCGGAACGGTATAGAGACAGTTGTACTTTTCTTCGAGAGGCTATAGGACTTTAGGAAATCTCTCTGTTTTCTCTTGACTCTTTTCGTGCTATAACTTGGGTCCAATTGGTATCTGGCGATTCAAATTGGTATCTAACCTTCTTCACTCTTCTGTCCGTAGATGGTTAACATTCGCTTCAACGGTGTCAGGCCCGTAGCTCCCGTCAATGAACCCACTGAGGAGTCCGCAGCAAGAGGTCGCGGTCGAGGCAGGGGTAGAGGAAGAGCAAGGGGTAGAGGCCGTGGAAGGGTAGCGCCCACTAGGGATGGAGCTCTGGTTGAGGATGCTCCCAGAAATGAGAATCCTCCTGCGCATCACGAAGAGATAGAGGAGAATGTGGAAGTTGAAAATGATGAGGATGTTGGACAAGAGGAAGAGGTGTAGGATGAGACTACAGGTATTCCTCCCTTAGACCCAGTGTTAGCTCAACAGATTATGTCGTTCCTGAAAGGATTGGTTGGTCCTGGAGTTCTTCCCGCAGTGCCAGCAACTCAAGCTCCCGCAAACCGCCCTATTGCTATCACTGTCCCCAAGGTGGGTGGAACTGTAGGTACTGATGCTTTCTTTCTTTCTTTGTTGGGTCCCGTTATGACCGGTAATGAGCATGAGATGTTGACTAAGTTCTTGAAATTGAAACCGCCGGTGTTCCATGGTTCTGAGAGTAAGGACGCCTATGAGTTCATCCTAGATTGTTATGAGAGGCTTCATAAGTTGGGAATTGTCCATCATCATGGAGTAGTGTTTGTGACTTTTCAACTTCAGGGCGAGGCTAAGCAGTGGTGGAGAGCTTATGTGGAATGCAGATCTTCAACTTTACCCCCACTCACTTGGACCTAATTTCATGCTCTGTTCTTGGAATAGTATGTACCCCGAAATTTGAGAGATCTCAAGAAGGATGAATTCATGGCTTTGGAGCAAGGTGGTATGTCTGTGGTTGCTTATGAGGCCAAGTTTCATGCTTTGTCTAGATATGCTACGGAATTGGTGACTACTGAGGAAGAGAGAATTCGTCTATTTGTTAAGGGACTGAATTTTGAGTTACAGGTATTGTCTGTACACATGACTTCTGCAGAAAAAAGTTTTAATGAGGTAACAAATTTTGTGAAGAAAGTGGAGGGGGTGAGGCGAGACGGTCAGGCTAAGGCATTGGCCAAGAAAGCTAAGAGCACATGTAACTTCCAAGGTTCCTACTCCAGAGGTTCAGGGAGGCCAACACTTGCAGCACGGCCAATTCAGTCTGTTATGCCCGCTTCTACAGGTAATTACTCGGGACCTCCACCTTAGAATTTGATTCATGATAGCCAGGGAGCCACACCTTCGGCGGGTGGCAGGCCATCTTTCGATCGCATTTTTATAATTGTGGAGAACTTGGGCCTATGAGGAGAGATTGTCCCCACCCACGCATGATAGATTCCGCGCAGCAGCAGACTAGAGCAGTGGTACCCACGGGAAATGGTAATAATGGTCGAGGGCGTCCACAAGGTGGGGGAGGAGAAAATCAGCCAGGTCATGGAGGTCAGGGAAATGGTAACGCAGGCAGAGGTACGGTGTAGCCAGTCAGGGAAATCGCCCCTCAAGATGACAAGGCTCGGTGTTATGCCTTTTTGGGTAAGAGCGAGGCAGAGGCGTCTGATGCAGTGATCACAGGTATTATTTTTGTATGTGACAGGATAGCTAATGTATTATTTGATATGGGTTCTACTTATTCTTATGTGTCCGTGTGATTTGCCTCTGAATTTGACATGATTTGTGATATACTTGATGCCACCATCCATGTTTCTACCCCCGTTGGAGAGTCTGTCATAGTCACCCATGTCTATCATGCTTTTCCTAACTTGTTTATGGGTTTTCAGACTTGGGGTGAATTGGTGATTTATGATATGACTGACTTTGATATAATCTTAGGCATGACTTGGTTGTCCCCCTATTATGCTGTGTTAAATAGTAATACTAAGTTTGTGACTCTAGAGATCCCCGGTAGGGAAAAATTTGAGTGGGAAGGGGTGTACAAGCCTAAGCCAGCTAAAATCATATCCTCCATTAGGGCTAGGAAACAGGTGGGACAGGGTTGTTTGGCTTATTTGACTCATATTCGGGATGTTGAGGTTGAGTCTCCCTCTATTGAGTCTATTCTGATGGTGTCAGAATTTAGAGAAGTGTTCCCAACTGATTTGCCTGGTATGCCTCCAGATTGAGATATAGATTTCTGCATTGATTTGGAGCCTGGTACTCGTCTCATTTCCATCCCTCCATATCATATGGCTCCGGCAGAATTAAGAGAGATTAAGGCTCAAATCCAAGAGCTCCTTGATAAAGGATTCATCCGTCCTAGTGCTTCCCCATGGGTTGCCCCAGTTTTATTTGTTAAGAAAAAGAATGGTAGTATGAGAATGTGTATAGACTATCGACAATTGAATAGGGTCACCATTCGAAATAAGTATCCATTAACTCGGATAGATGATTTTTTTGACCAATTGCAGGGTGCATCAGTTTTCTCTAAGATTGATTTAAGGTCTTGTTACCATCAGTTAAAGATTAGGCCTGAGAATATACTAAAAACGAAATTTAGGACCCGTTATGGGCACTAAGAGTTTCTAGTTATGTCGTTTGGGTTGACAAATGCGTTTGTAGCTTTCATGAGTTTGATGAATGGAATGTTCAAACCATTTTTTGATTCTTTTGTTATAGTGTTTATTGATGATATTCTAGTTTATTCGAAAAATAAGGAAGAGCATGCCGACCATCTTCGTATTATTCTGGGTGTTCTTGGGAAACAAAAATTCTATGCAAAATTTTCTAAGTGTGAATTTTGGTTGACTTCGGTTGCCTTTTTGGGGCATGTAGTTTCAAAGAAAGGAGTAATGGTAGATCCCTAAAAGATTGAAGCAGTTAGGAATTGGGTCCCACCAAGTTCTGTGACTGAAATTAGGAGTTTTGTGGGGCTCGCTAGCTACTAACGTCTGTTTGTGAAAAACTTTGCTTCTATTGCCACACACTTGACAAATTTGACTAAAAGGATCTAAATTTGAGACAGCGGAGGTGGATGGAGTTACTCAAGGATTATGATGTGACCATCCAATACCATCCGGGTAAGGCTAATGTAGTGGCGGATGCACTAAGTCGAAAAGCGGTGAGTATGGGTAGTTTAGCTTGCTTGAGTGTATCCAAGCGACCTTTGGCTAAAGAAATTCAACATTTGGAGTGTAAGTTCATGCAGTTGGGCATCTCAGAGAAAGGTGGGGTGTTAGCTAGCATTGAAGTAAAGCCCACGTCCATTGAGTTGATCAAGGACAAATAGTTTGAGGATGAACATTTGAAAGAGCTCAGAAATAAAACAGTGTCCGGCAAAGCACAAGAGACCACTCTTGATGCGGGAGGTGTACTCAGTTTTAAAGAAAGGATTTGTGTTCCTAGAGTGGGCGACTTGATTCAGAATTTATTGACAGAATCCCATGGTTCGAGGTATTCCATTCATCCGGGTGTGACTAAGATGTACAGAGATTTGAAGCGAATTTATTGGTGGCCTGGCATGAAGAAAGATATAGCGGAGTTTGTGGCTAAGTATCAAAATTGCCAACAAGTAAAATATGAACACCAAAGGCCTGCCGGTTTGCTTCAAAGAATGCCAATTCCGTAATGGAAGTAGGAAAGAATTGCTATGGATTTCGTGGTTGGTCTTCCCAAGTCATTGGGAAAATATGATTCTATTTGGGTAGTTGTTGACATATTGACTAAGTCAGCCCATTTTATTCTAGTCAGAATAGATTATAATGCTCAGCAATTGGCTAAGGTGTATGTAAGGGAGATAGTAAGGTTGCACGGGGTGCCCCTTTCTGTCATCTCAGACCGTGGTACGCAGTTCACGTCCAAGTTTTGAAGGAAATTACATGAGGAGTTGGGTACGCAACTCACTTTTAGTACAGCTTTCCATCCACAGACGAACGGACAATCAGAAAGGACTATTCAAGTGTTAGAGGACATGTTGAGGGCATGTGTGATTGACTTTGGAGGTCATTGGGATAAGTTCCTACCCATATGCGAGTTCTCTTATAAAAATGACTACCATTCCAACATTGACATGGCACCATTTGAAGCACTGTATGGGAGGGGATGTAGATCACCCATAAGATGGTTTGAGGCTGGAGATGTGAAACCTTTAGGGGGTTGATTTAGTGAAGGATGCTCAAGATAAAGTGAGGATTATTCAAGCTAAGCTTTTAGCAGCCCAAAGTAGACAGAAGAAGTATGCAGACCATAAGGTAAGAGACATGACATTTCAGACTGGTGAGAACGTTCTTCTTAAGGTATCACCTATGAAAGGAGTGAAGAGATTCGGCAAGAAGGGCAAGCTTAGTGCCCGATACATTGGACCATTTGAGGTTCTTGATCGTGTAGGACCAGTGGCGTATAGGTTGGCTTTATCCCCTAACCTATCGAGAGTTCATCTGGTATTTCATGTGTCAATGTTGAAGAGATATCATGTAGATGGGGATTACATCATAAAATGGGACTCGGTGGTGTTAGACAAAGACCTTCAGTATGAGGAAGAACCAATTGCAATTCTTGATTGAGATGTCTGGAAGCTGAGAGCCAAAGAGATTAAGTCCGTGAAATTTCAATGGAAGCATCGTCCGATTGAGGAAGCCACTTTGGAGACCGAGAAGGACATGTGAGACAAGTACCCCCAGTTGTTCATCGATTCAGGTACTACTCCACTCTTGCTTTAGCCTGTTTCTCCTGGTTTGTCACTCGGGGACGAGTGATAGGTAAATTGGTATCTATTATAACGACCGGTTCCCGTCGTTATAGAAAAGCCAATGGGGAAAAAATTTGGGCCGAAAAACTTTTTGGTAGTACCTTGAAATTTCCCAACCTAGTCTAGATTTGGACGAAATCAGAGTCAGTAAGGTCTAGGAAAATCTGGTAACAAACGGTATATCAAATTATGAATTTGATCATCTAAGAAGATAACTAAGACGTTAAGGAACCTGTACGACTTTACGGAATCAAATTCGGGCAAGTGAAACTCTCGAAAATGGTCTTCGCATGAACGGGTATTTTCTGAGTGTCGTGGGGTGAAGGTGTGTTATGAATTGGGGGTTTGGAACTCTTAATTTAGCTCTTTATTTCTGTGCAAGTTGCCAAGGCAGGATTTTCCCGCCAGGGCGGGGCCGCTGTAGCGGGGTGAGGACCGCAATGGCGGGGCAGACGCGACTTAAAGTCTGAAATAAACTCCAAAAATGTTTTATTCTGTAATTTTTGACTTTGAGAGCTAAGCAACGAACCAGGTGTCTTCTTGACAGTTTTTCACCATTCTTGAGGCTAAAGGTAAGGTTTTCACTCTCCGAATTTATTTTTTGATCCGTAGAACTTAGTTTCTTGGGTAATTATAGATGGGGGAGGGTGATCTGAGATTTATGGTGGAAGAAACTCTAAATTGGGTATGGGGATCAAGGGTTCGACCTAGGGTTACTTTATTAATTATAATTTGGGTATTTAGGTCTTGTTTATTGATCATCGCATTATTATTATTGTTTGTAGACCAAGAACAAGCGAAAAGAATCCGGAAGGGGAAGAATCAAGTTTCTTAGGGGATTCAAGCTTTGTTCGAGGTAGGTGATGGTTGTGATTTCATGTTGTGTGATATATGTTTGTTCTTGCTTCATTATATTGCATGTATGTATGCGAATGTTGCATTATTGATCACACTAATTGTAAATGAGTATGAACGAATAACTATATGCCATGAATCACCTCTTAATTGTATGATTGTGAGAATGTACATTGTGATTGTGATTGTG
>JAJONR010005189.1:0-36942 GCA_029582245.1 Solanum etuberosum
AATTATATTTATTTATTATATATATATATATATATATATATATATATATTGAGTTGTTATTGTATTTTTCAATACATTGAGTTGCTACCTATTGTTTAAATGCTCTATATAAACTGCATCTTTACTGCTGTTTACTTATGCATTGAGCTGAGTTTCCATGAGATGAGTAAAGTTGAGGTAAGTGTTTCATTCAGAATTCAGTTCAAGCTTATGTCATGTTTAGTTTTTCCCCTCGCATGCTCGTACATTCAATGTACTATTGCCTTTTGGCCTGCATCATTTTATGATGCAGATACAGGTAATCAGGAACAGCATCCAGCGCCTTGTTGATCCAGTCGAGCACTCAGAGTCACTTGGTGAGCCTCCTTGCTTTCCGGAGGATCCCTTTGGTTATGTTTTGTTTTATTAATTTTGGTTATTTCAGTTGTTAGGATGATCGGGGGTCTTGTTCCGACATCTCTCTTAGTATTTAGAGGCTTCATAGACAGTTAGATATGAGTTCTTTAGTCTTGATATTTCAGTTGTTTGATTTTAAAAATTTGAGTTGCCATTTTGGCTAAGTTGAATGTTATTTTCTAAAACATTCTCACTTTATCTATTCAGACAGTTTATTTAACATTTTATTTAAGTGCATTTTCTGTTGAGTAAGTCTTCCGCTGAGAGTCTAGCCTGGCCAAAGGTTCGCTTGGCGCCAGCAATTATTCTCGAGTGCAAGTCCCCCCCAGGGTGTAGGCTCGGGGCATGACATTATACTTGTTTGAAGTTCCAGTCTCTTGGTTAGACTTTGGATCATTCGATGCTTACTATAGACGTAGGATGGAGTTATTTGTGCTTGTACCCTTCTTTGTGGTACTATCAGGTGGATGAGGTATCCTTGGGTTGCTCCTTCAATTTTTTGCTTCTTTTTAATCCTTTTTTCTCCTTGTTTAGAGCTATTGCTTCTTTTGTTAATATTATTGAGATTGGTTGGAGTATTTTGGGCTCGAGGTCGTGGTCGAGGACCAACTGGACTCTAGGTTGGTTCATGTACTCTAGAAGTGCGATGATTTCTATTTATACTATTTGTGATTGGGAACGTATTGCTTGGATGTTTGTGATGGCTTGCATTGCATTGGCTATTTCATGCTCACGTGATTTGTTGTACGACCCGGTGCATGCATTGGTTCTCAGCATACTTTTGAGAAAGTAGGATTTTTGCCCGATTCCTTTTTAAAACTGATCTTTTATGGGGTCATACTACCTTTACTATTTTACAAATGGATTAAAATTTAGAGGCATCTGGGATGCACTCATTTTTTACTTGATCTGTCAAAGAGTAGCCGAACCTTTCTATGTTACTGTATTGTTATTGCACTCATGTTTTGGATAGTTGCTCAAATAATGGCTGATACAAGGTCTTGGTTTAGTTTTCTGTATTGATTTGGTTCTCCCTTTTTCTTTTGTTTCTTATCATTATTATTTATTTTACGCAATTTTTTTCTTCCACGCAGTAGCCCTTTGCTTCTCGTTCTGCGCTATGGGTTCAGATTACCTACTAGTGGAACGTGGTGGGTTCAATCATGACCTTAGAAATCAGGTCATGACATTATGTCTTGAAAAATGATTTGGAGAATAGTATTTAATGCTAAGGGTAACACATGAAAAAAATTTATTGTCTTTTGTTGATATGCCAAACAAGTAAAAACGAAAATCTATTTTAAGATAGATGATAAGTAAAAGTGAACGGAGGGAGTAATATATATTTTCAATAATAGTGCAAGATATTTTTTATATCATATAGTTGCTGGTCCTATGTAAATTGGACCGCAACCATTAGGAATAGGTATGACCACTTGAATAAAATTTAAAGTTGTAGTTGAAAAATAAAAAAAGATTATGAATATTCAACCATATGTAAAATTAATTTGAAAGATTATGAAAATGATTCTATGAGTACAGCCTAGAATTTGGTCATGATTCCAAAATATTTTAGGATAATCAGATTCGGGTGAAGATTGGATTGAAGTTCCAACTTGTTTTTGACCTTGATTTGATTTTGAAAACATATTTCACTTTTAGGTAAAACATGAAAATGATTTGTACTCATAAGTTTCAAAAACTATCATTAAAACTCATACGTTTGGCAAAAAATTATCATTTCCATAATAGACTAGATAATACATTATCCAAAAATCATAATATGATATTTTTATAAAAACAACTAAGAACATAATTATCATCTATAACAATTCTTCAAATAATAATTATTTACAAAGATTCATTGGTGCAAAAAGTAAATAATAGGAAATGTAGAGACTAGTTATTTTAAAATTTAATTTCTCAAACTCTTCGAAAAATCTCTTCATGACGAACATACATTTCCATATCAGAAGTGTGTTTAATGAGGAAAAAGGATAGATAGAAGTAGTAAGAGTTAAAAATAGATTGACTTTTTTTTTAGAAATTATAAGAGTGTGAAGTAGGTTATAAAATTTTAAAAGAACACAATAACTATTTTTAGCCCCAAAGCCTTTTTTTTTGTAGATTTTGAAAGAAAGAAAAAATCAAAGCTAGAAAAATACTATGGCCAACCAAATTTTACCAAATTCCCCCCAAAATGTCATTGCACTATCTATAGCCAAATGATACAAGGCTGAAGATTTGAAGAAGAAGAAGAAGAAGTACTTAAAATTAATACGCATCCAAAGCATAACATTATTAAGAAATAAATCTTGGATTATTTCTGTAAATTTTCCTTGAAAACTAACCAAACACCAATTTGATCCGAGTTGAAGCGGTTAAAAAAATTAAATTGGAATTATTTCTAGGAAAACCCCTTGACAATCAAACTCTATTTTTTCATGTGCTTCTTTCGGCTAGACATGAACATTCCATCCACCGAATAGCCTTTTCTAGAGGTTGTTGAGGCACAAATAACACATTTGATAACATTACCAACAACATTACAAACAAAAAATTATGTTGCAACCCCTTAAACTCAATTAACTCACGATTACAAAATGTTCCTTTCCTAGAGGCGGATCCAAAAAGTCATTGAAATATCTATAGCCAAATGATACTAGGTTGAAGATTTGAATAAGAAGAAGTGCTTAAAACTAATACGCATCCAAAGCACAACTTAAAAAAATTAATCTTGGATGTTTTTGCTGCAAAATTTTCTTTGAAAACTCAAACAAACAACAATTTGAGCCATGCTGAAGCGGTAAATCTATTTTTTCATGTGCTTCTTTCGGCCATACATGACCATTCCATCCCGCGGATAGCCTTTTGTAGAGGTTGTTAAGCCTCAAATAACATTTCAGATACCATTACAAACAACTAATTAGTTGAAACACCTTAAACCCAATTAATTCAAGATTACAACAGGTTCCATGCCTAGAGGCAGATCAAAAATTCGAAGACAACGAAGCCATCCCTACAAAAAAAAATTAACATTAGTTAAAGCGGTTGTTTGTAAATTTTACTAATCACCTATAAAATTTATTTCCTAATGTATATAAATGAACTAAATTAAAAAGTTTAACAATGTTGGCTCTCTGGTATGGGGGTTTGGGCAAAAAGTTTCATAAATTAGGTTTCAAGTTCAACACCTGTCGAAGTGCTTTTGTCTCTTTTACATGAAGTTGTTCTAATTTTATTTGGGCCAGCCACTTTTGGGCTGGTCAGATATTTGTTTTGAATTTTTTTTAGCATTTTTCATATATAAAATAGACCCAATCAAGTCAAAATTTAATTTTTAAAAAAAAAAGTTCAACACCTTTCACCTACATATTCTATGTATTTTTTTAATTTTTATTTAAAAGTAAAAATGATGTCTAATCAAGACCGAGCTGAGGTCAGCAGTGACAAAGGTACAGAGTAACTAGTGGGCACAATCAAACAAGTATAGTTAAGGGAGACGTTTCAACTAATATATATATATATATATATATATATATATACTAGTTTCACGGCGTGTATCATATATATAGTATATAAAGTTGTAAAATAGAATTAATATTACTAAATTATAGTTTTTTAGTAAATAATTGTAAATTAAAGAACATAGGAAAAGTGCTTTTAAATGATTAGTATATATTGTTATAGAGTTACTTGTATTTTTAGATCAAAATGACCAGATATTATTGAAATTGAAACATTTCAAATACATTCAAAGTTTAAATATGGGAGAAAGTGACATTTATTTAGTAGTATTGTTATTTACTTCACTCAATTTTATAAACAAATCTAACCAACAAAATTTTAATAAAAATATCAATACAAAAAATGTCACCAATAGTCTTTCCTCTTGAGGTTATGAACATAAATGATGGACACCATTTAAGTATAATTTTTCTCTTAAGTATTCATACTTCAAATTTAGTATATACATGACACTAATAAGGATTACCATAAATATTTTAATATTTTATCTTTATACGTAATCTATCTTTTACTAATTAATATTCGAGTAAGACTATCATAGAGAAGTAATTTACTAAAAAAAAAAGATAATTTATTGTTATAACGAATGATGGTTAAATTGAGGTTTGAGTGTATGTCAACTATTTAGCTTGACCAATTATTTGTTTTAGATAAAAATATATATTTCAGTAGCGTAATTTAATTTTAATATATGAACAGCATCACCTTTGGTGAAAAATATTTCATTTCTTTAAGTTTTTACCTTATCTTTGTAGAATTGTAGTCTTCTCCTTTTTCCTGCCGCATACATATCATATAGTTGTCTAATGAAAGTATCTAGTATCGTATTGAAGTTGTATCGTGATATAAAATATTAAACTTTTTCAATAATAAAAATTAATAGATGAATAAAATTTAAAGTATTGTTTATAGAATATTTAATTTGATTTAAGATTATTTTATGATCAACCACTATTTTCATATCTATTTTTATACAGTGAACAAGGAGTGTATCTTGTGACATAAAATTCTCTCAAATTAAAATGAACACAAAATAATAGTGAAAAAAAAATATATGGAATGATACATAGCCAATGAAGATGGAAGCCAAAAATATATGTTCATGCTATATTCACTATAGAGTTCCATTTGGTTAAAATCTCTTGTCACCAACACTTTACTTTCTTTGTTCATTTTTACTTACATATCTATTAAAAATAATTATTATCATATCAATATTATCATATTATAAGTAAAAGTGCAATCTATTTTTGAAATAGTATATTTAGCATCAAAACTAATGATACAATGGACTACGTTGATGCCCGTTGTTTTAGCAAAGCCACAAAGAAACTGCTTCATTTGACGGTAAAAAATAAAAATTAAAAAACCAAAGAAGAAATATCTTACCCAAATAGTGTGACTTTATTCATATTTGTTTATTATTATTGTCTTTCCCACAACGTTTCGTCACTTTTAACTCATGAAAATCGTAAGAAGAACTACGAGTGTGAATTTATGAATGATTTGCTACAATTCGTTCACCAACTCTTTCTTATGTGGTACCTCGAATTTCGTAGAATTTTTAACTCAATCAACTGTTGCAAATAACCCTGAGATTTTTTAAGAATAAGAAGAGTAGAAAACTTTAAAAAATCATAGTTTAAAAGTGAGATGAAACTCTCTATTTATAGCTATCAAATAGTAGTATTAATAGGTGCTAATTGTTTCTTATCAGAAAAGTTACGACCTTTCGGAAAAGCCACTGCTCATCGAAAAAATCACAACCTTTTGCAAAAGTCACAACTCATTGGAAAAGGCACAACCATTCGAAAAAGTCACAACCCTTTAAAAAATTACAACCCTTCGAAAAAGTCACAACTCATCAAAAATGTCAAAACCCGTCAAAAAAGTCGCAACCCTTTGGAAAAGTCACATCTCTTTGAGAAAATCACAACCTTTTAATATGAAAGGGTATCTACATTTAATATAATACAAATAATTAAATTAATAAATAAAATAAATTGAGTATTTTTAATTGGGGGTATTATAGTAATTCAACATTCAGTTTAGGAGTTCATGCTTTTAAGGTAGTATATAATATATAAGTATATAATATATAAGTATATATATATATATATATACCAAACCTTTTTCAAAGCTAACGTGTTCCATGCATCCCCAACCCATCATGTTGGTCTGCCTATGCTCTTGCCTATAGATTAATTTCTTATTAGCATCGTCAACCCTTAATAGTTTGTGGAGAGGATAAAGTGGAGCAGATGATTATGAAAGAAAACCTTTAATATGACATAATTGGACATTTTTCTAATGGTTGGCCAGCTATTAACAACTTGTGAGGATTGATACAAAAATAAAGTGAGCTGGAGAATACAATGTAGAATTTTTCTCAATATGTATGTATAATGAAAAATTTACCTGGACAACAACTAATCTCTAGGGGGAATGATAAAAATCTAGATATAATAATGTCCTTAACTCCAGTGTACTCAACTAACAACTTTGACACTATGAATGGAAAAAATTGTGGTATGAGTGTGTAGAGAGGGAGATGTAACGCAAGATGAGGAGTAGGTTATATCCCCTCCAGACTTTATTTGTGTACCACTAGCCGCAGGACATGTTATGATTCAAATGAGTTCTCCAAATAGTACTATTGTGAATAGCGATCTTCTTAATGAACTTGCAACTAACAAAATTGGAAAGTTCAACTCTCTTACTCATATTGGCACTAGTAAGAAATTACAAGTTATCGGATGTAGTTATTTTTCTCCAGATATTCCATAAGATCTAGATTCTTTTGAAGAATTCGAAGAGGATGAAACGTTGAATAATTGTTTTTCTAATGCCACCAGGGAAGAAAATATCTCTCCTTAACTACAAAGATGTGGAAATTGCAAAAATAAATAAAAAACTAATGGTGGACATCATAGTTGGGATGATAAAATTTATGAGGAGTTTTTCCCAAGTTAACCGACAACCATCACTATGAGCAACGTGATGATACAGCGTCTCGCCCACGCTGCCAGAACTATCCTACGCCTTGCCGGGATATAGAACATCTCAACTAACTGGATCCACTAAAGCTCTACTCAAAAGCAATAAGGAGTCGTCTTAAAAGTACGTTCATTTACCCATGTTGGCTACATGGTTTATGAGGAATGTGAGTTTTCTAAACTCATCCCCCATATCGGTGCTCAATACTTCTCCCAATAAATATATAATCATGCTCAAATATATAAAAAAAAACTTTTTCTCAATTTGAGGTATTGCTCAAAATATCCTCTTAAAAGAGGTACTGTTCTAAAATATTTCTGAACTCATTAAATCTCTTAGAAATCAAAATTTCTGATTTCTCAATGTAAAAAGTGATACATTTAGGAATACTTAGTTCCCTTATACTCTTACTCAAATCATTATTTAAACTCTACCTAAAACTCATCTTTACTTTCTCAAAAATCAATTTAAGACAAAAAAAATTGGTTAAAAGGATTCTGAATGCTAACTCAGTAATAACTCAATAATAGGGTTCATGATGAAAAATAGACATGAACATTCAACTTAAGAATCTCAATGCAAGATATAGCGACTCAAAAATCAGGAATAGAATTCAGATCTTAACAACGAAACTCATCTCAAGAATTATTAAAACTATGGATGTAACCCTAGATTATTCTTTACTGATAAAAAGTAGATATAAGGCGTGAGGAACAACTCATTCCATACCTATGAGTAGCCTTACACACCTGGAAGAACAAAGTTCTTGGCGAAACTAGAAGAACTCTTGAAAATCGTAGCTTTCTCCTCTTGGATCCTTGCTCTAAGACTTGGAAGCATTAAAGAACGTAAAAGAATAGATTAACACTTTCTAAACCTTTAAACTGATGAAAACCTTCTACGGGTACATCTATGGTTTGTTGTTTGACCTACCAGACCGTAGATCCTATCTTTGGAATATATATTGATTATTAAGGCTCAAAATTTCATTCCACGAGTCAAATCTATTACCCGCAGAAGTTTCTATGGACCGTAGATCCAATTCGTAGAATTTATACAATTTTCAAGTACAAAAGTCAATTTTACGGGTCAAAACTACAGCCCGTAGAAGTTCCTACGGCCGGTAGAATGGATCGATAAGAATTGGACCCCAAAATCTGAATTCTCTGGAGTTTTTGATGAGTTGACAGTTGATGAGTCCGAGATTTGGACTCATTTAGGGTTTGTTTTAATATTTTTAGTGTCCTCAAATGCCTAATTTATGCTATACACTGATGTTAAACCCATGAATTTCAGGTATGTGGACTGAAGAGGAAAGCAAGGACACTAACAGGTAAAAAGGAACTAAACAAGCTGAAGAAGTGGAAAAGAGAAATCTTGGTGATCGCCAAGACCACTCTTCAGACCGCCTAAAGTTCCAGCGTGCCAGCCTTGAGGGAAGAAACTAAGTAGGCGACAGAAATGGGTAGTCGACGAATCGCCGATCGTTTCCGTAATGACAAAAGGGATGACTTGAGGATGCTGAGAACCAATGCAAATTGGCGATGGAAGAGAGCAAAGGGTGGATCGCCAAACCACTCAGTGAGCCTGACTTACCTCACCTAATGGCTTTTCAGGCCAAATTTTGGGCAACTATAAATGGAATTTTAGATGTAATTTTTGAGGAGTTCTCTCCCAGATATTACAGTTCCCATTCTAGACTTAGAGTTTTCTCTTGATTTTTGAGTTGGAATTATATAATTTTGTAGCATTTGGAAAGTGGGTCTTTGAATTTCATTCTTAGAAATCATTGTAAAGGCTTGAAGATTCTTACCCAGATCATATCTAATGCATTTGGTAATCGTTTCTCTATTTTTATGATGTGTAGCTAAAACCTAAATTCTTGGGATGTGATCATGTGTTTATTTTTCTAATTATCGTATGGGTATTGTTGTTTGATGATGAAATTGTTGTATTAATGTGGGTTTAATCATTAGCTGAGTTTTAATTTATGAATTGTAGTTGCAAATGCAATTCTAATTTTGAGTTCTTAGCTTGCTTGAGAAAGAAGTTTTGGACCAAAGCTTTTGATTAATGATTTGTGGGTATTGGGTCAATATGGGTTCAGCTCAAGAGAGTGAATCTGAAATCCAATCCTACCCATCTAGCTCGAGAGAGTGTATATATTAAGGTTGTGGGCTAGTTATCTTGTTAAACTTGTTGATGTTCGAAAGAAATCACTTGAGCCGTAATAGTTGTTCGAGAGAAAACTATTGCACTTAAAATCCAGCCTACCCACAATGTTTCAGTGAATCATCGTTAGATTTCAATTACCCATATAGCATAATTAGTCTATAATCAATCACATCTCAAGAACTCCTCTCCATATTGTTATTTTCCCCTGTTTTCATTGTTGTTTCAGCTGTTCATTGCAAAACCAAAACCCCCATCTGACATTAGTTGTTACCCTTTTAGATTTAATTGTATGTTTTCGATAATTTTTATTCCTATAACCGTTTAGAACATGTTTTTACTTCTTATTTGAATTTTAGACATGTACCACTCCCTGTGGGTTCGACCTCAACTCTTCGTTGGGTTTTATACTGCTTAACGATCATTTGAACCTAGAATTGGAAGAGGTGTGCTTGAAATGTTTATCAAAATGGCACCGCTGCCGGGAAGTGGTGTTGTTTGATATTCTCTTATTGAGTTAAATTGTGTTCTTTTCGTGTTATAGTTGAACTGACTTAATTTGTTTTGTGTTTTTGTTGTTTGTGTTGAACAGTGTAAGAGATGAGTGTAAATGGAAGTAATGGTAGCCAAGTGGGGCACCAAGACGACATTGGAAATCTTAACGATGTTAATGACCCAATTCAATTGGGTGGTGCTGGTGCAATTCGTCTACCTCTAGCTGAAGGAAACACTAATTTCCACATTACTAGCTCAATGCTTCAGCTCCTACAACTTAAAGGATTATTTGGGGGGCTGGCTCATGAGGATCCCCATGAGCATATTAGGAACTTTGTGGATGTCTGTGGTCCGTTCTCATTTAAGAACATATCACAAGAATCAGTCTGCCTCAGTTGTTTCCATTATCCTTGATGGGTGAAACTACTAAATGGTTGGCTGAGTTACCGAGGGATTCCATCACCTCTTGGGATGAGCTTACCACAGCATTCCAAGTGAGGTTCTTTCCCCCCATCAAAGATGATGACTCTAAGATATGGCATCCAAGGTTTCAAACGCTTGGAAGGTGAGCCAATCCATGAGACATGACTGAGATTTAAGAATTTGGTGCTTCAGTGCCCAACTCATGGACTTCCAAATAATGTGTTGCTGCAACACTTCTATAGGAGTCTCGATTCAGTGAACAAAGGAGTGGCTGATCAACTTTCTCCTGGTGGTATAATGCAACAGCCCTATGAAGTAGCGTCCCAACTCCTTGATTTACATGACCAAGATCAATAGGGAATGGCACACTCGTGAAGATCAAGTGTCTCCTAGTGACAAAAGAACAGATCGAAAAAGATCAAGAGAGAGACCAAAACATGGCTAAAATGATGATCCAGCTGGATATCTTGGCCAAAAATGTCATGGGTGTGGGTGGAAAGAATGTTAATGTTGTGGGTGTTGATGGAGTAAACCCCGATGAAGCACAATCTGAAGCGTTGTACAATGAGGAAGTGAACTTCCTAGCCAATCAAGGAGGAGGTTATCGTGCAAACTACCCAAGACCGGGTGGAAATCAAGGTTGGAATAGAGATGAGGGCTTGAGAGACCGTCACAGAGATTGGCGTGATTGTAACACCACCTCAAAGGAGAGAGAGGGGGACAAGGACAGGTACGTCCCTCCCCATGAGCGTCAAAAGCCCAAGGAATCCGAAGGTGGCCATAAAGAATATATGCTCTCACGCATTCTCAACAAAGTTGAAGGGTAAGACAAGGTGTTGAAAGAGATGAAAGAGTATGTCTCAACTCTCAATCAGACGCTGACCTCTCCCTCAGTCTCTATTAAGCAGCTGGAGACCCAAATAGGTCAAATTTCTTCTCATTTGAATCCAAGACAACAAGGGGGGTTTCCTAGTGACACAATGGAAAACCCCAAAAATGAAACTTGATTTGGTATGCTCGTTGTGCCACGACTTTAACTAAGGAACTTCTTGGGAGGCAACCCAAGTATTTGATATTTTAAAAGTTTTTTTGTGAATAACGAGTGTTGATTGTGCATGTTGAAAAGTGAAAAGTGTGGGAAAGTGAGTAGTTTGGCGAGCCAAAGTACAGTCGGTGCCACGCCGAACAGGTCGGCGAGCCCCGACTTGAACTGTTGTTGGAATTACCAAGCTTGAAGGGGCACTATATAAAACTCGGCGGGCAATTTGCTCAATCGGCGACTCACCGAACAGGTCGGCGAGCCCGACCTTATCCGCCGTTTGAACCTCCAAAATTGCTGGGAGTCCTGTAAAACTCGGCGAGGAAAATACCACTCGGCGCATCACCGAGTGGTTCGGTGAGGACGACTTACTCCACCGAAGGTGCCGCGAACTGAAAGGTTTTAAAGGCCAAATGGTTTAAAATTTCAAAATTCTTCAACTTCTCTTAGTTTTAACTCTCGTACCCTCTCACCCAACTTTAGATGTTTCATATTTACCTTGTTTTTACTCCTTTTTCGTGTTCATTCTTTATTCGGAGTGTGGAACTTTTCCGCTTAGCTTTACAAATCAAAATTTCGGCATTAAGGTTGGCTTTTCGAACCCCGTTCTTTAATTTTATGGTTTAAATCAAATACAATAGGTAAATTTGTTGTTGTTTTGTATTGGGTAATTGTTCTAATCATGTTTAAGTGTTGGATTGCCTGTAATGAATTGAATTTTGTGCCTAATCACCTTAAATTAATTGATTCCCGTGTTTTTGCTTGTAAAATCGAGTTTAAATTTTTGGGTGGCGCTGTAAATGTAATGGGTCTAGTGGGGTGAAGTCTAAGTAACCCCGAATTGTGCAAAATGACGTAATTTGCCCAATGATGGAGCGTTTGACGTCATTCTTAAGGGCCAAAGTCGTCAAATGGCTAATTTTGGCCAAATAGGGGGAAGTCTGAGTACCCTGAGGGCATGGGTAGTATGGGTCTAAGCTTAATTGACTAGTGTTTGTGTTTGATTTTGATTTCGGAAGCTGCGGACTTGATTTTGAAGTTTTGGGCTGAAAACTGGGACGTCGGACCGTTTGGTGAGCTATATCAAGCTCGCCGAGTGGTTCGACGGTTCGCCAAAGTCCCCCTCAAATCGCCCTTAATTTCCATAATTGGTTGAGTTTGTTCTGTAACTTTCAGCGAGAAGCCTGAGCTCGCCGAGTTCACTCGGTGATTCGCCGAAAGGTCTTATCGATCGCCCTTTCTGTTCCCCAAACCCCTAAAATGCAATGTAACTTTCGGTGAGCCTCTTCTAGCTCACCGATTGGTGTCGGCAATTAGCCGAAAGGCCCTGAACATCTCCGACCTGTCTTGATTTTTGAAAAAATTTGCACTGGTGCTTTCGGCGAGTCTGTCTACAACCAATTCTCTACAACTTTTCTGAGAATTTTTCTAAATATTTTCCTGTTGTTTTGCAGGTATGGCTAGACACAAAGTGTCAGGAAGAGACATACCGCCCCGCAAGCGGGCAAGAGGAGTAGTTATAAATGAGGATGCAGTTGCATCCAGTGCAAAGGCATCCAAACTCCCTACAAAGGGAGGAAAGGGCAAAGGAAAGGGCAAGGTCCCCGTGGTTGAGCCACCAGAGGCCAGCTCCGACAGTGAGGGAGTCTACGAGACTCACCTCACCTCATCAGATAATGAGGAAGATTCCCAGGATTCTCCAGCTTCCATCTCTGAGCTTGAGGATGACCAACTTTTACATGCCCGTAGAGCAGAACTTCACTCCAAAGCTCACAATGATCCATCTAGGATTCTGGAGCAGACCCTCCAGCTACAGCCTCAGTGCCTCTTCCGGCACAGACGGTTGTTTCTGCACCACCAATTCAGGGTCCTCCTCCCTGGTTACTCAATAAGGCTGAGGGATTGAGGACCATCTTGGAGGAGAAGAGATTGTCCACAAATGGCGTAGTGGACAGGCATCCAAATGTATGGGACACACTCTGGTTCCACAGGTTCGAGGTCTTCACCATGGCCCATGGCCCATACATTCCTACATGGGTCCGGGAGTTTTATGCTGCTTACAGTGATCTAGTACCTCAGAGGAAGAAGAAGGCCAGTTCCTTCAGACCGATGGAGTTTGTGATGATCCGGGGGAGGAAAGTGAGATGGAGCAACGATGATATCAACGCAGACTTTGAGCACAAGTACGAGAGTATGATCACTATAAAGACTTTGGATGACCTGAAGGGTTGACTAGCCCCCTTGATTTCTGACTCCACCCCGTGGTGGATTGAGGCCGGAGCGCCAATAGAGAAGAAGGACCTAAACATAGCAGCTCAGTACTGGTTTGGAGTTATCAGCATCATAGTCATGCCGTCACAGAATGAGTCCATTCTCCACCACCCAAAGGCAACCTGCCTTGGGTCTATCATAGCCATGAAGTGGCTAAATTTGGGAGAGATTATTGAACAGGAGATGGCCATGAGGGCCAAACAGCGCCAGACGTCCCTTCCCTTTCCAGTACTGATCACAGAGTTATGAGGTTGGGCCGGAGTTTCCTTTGATGAGAAGAGGGATGTCGAGGTTATACCCGCATCGTCTACCGATATCCGGTGCATAGAGGCCGAGTACACACGGGACGAGGCTGATAGGAGGAGAACAGTTCCGGTGGATACATCCGTGGAGGTTGATATCGATGCATTACTTGCGGAGGTAGCTATGCCTACTCCGGCCACTGGGCCTTCAGGTAACTCTAGTTCTCTTCCTTCTACCACTCCGGGTACTTCTTCTACTCCTCTTCCCGCTAGATCTGCTGCTGGCACTTCTGCCTCTAGGCCTCCGACCACTCAGGTCATGCTTCTCAAGATGGGGTACCTAGCCCATTGTGCAGATGTACGTGTTTCTCGACTAGAAGCCGAGTTTCCCTGGATTATCGAGTGAGCTATCACTGCTGCATTGACACCTCTCCATACTTCTATTGATGCCCTCACAGTGAGAGTAGTGGTGTGTGAGCGAGGACAAAGAGCTTCTGAGGAGTTGACGGCCTTGAAGGCCGATATTATTGGGATGAGAAAGGACGTGGACCAGCTGAAGTCCACAAACTTTACTTCACTCTTTGGGATGGTGGAGACCCCAGATGGCCCGAGTGCAGATGTCCCAGCCTGTGTTGAGGTGCCTCCGGCTCTCACCAGAGATGATACTAGGGCTGATGTTGCTGCTACTGAGTCTGAGGACGAGACAGATGAGGAGCAGCTTGAGGTGCAAAATAAGGTTGTTTATGAGGACCTGGCCAACATAGAGGGTGCCATGTTCGAGACTGCTAGACAGGCCTTCTTGAGAGAGAGTGTGACATCGGGCACTAATTCCCCGACAGACGGAGTGACTGAGATGCAGACTTCACCCCAGGCTTAGCCTGGCAACATGATTTTTTACCTCCCTATCTGTTTGTTTATTGACTATTTTGTTGTTTTAGTTGCATTTGAGGACAACTGCTTATTTTATTGGGTGGGATGAGGTATTTCCATACCTACCTCTTATCTTGTGATTGTTTTGTGAATATTGGTTTTGAGTTGATGATATTTTTGTGAATATTGGCCTTTAATATATACATCTTGATTGTTGAATTGTGTTATGGATGTTTTAGCTTGTGGCCCATTGTTTTGAATGAAATTGGCTTTGAACCTAACTTAAATATTTTTGCCACCTCTTTTGTGTGTGATTGTGGTTGTTCTTGTGCAAATTTGAGTGTCAGTTGTGGTCAATATCGATGACTTAATAGTGCTCCTAATTGAACAAAATGAATGTGCGGATACGATGAGGCAAACGAAGTTACATAGACAATATGTGAACTTTTAACATCTCCTTGTGCCAAACGAGTTGTCGAATGAGTGTCTTTTGATGTGCATTGCACGTAGGCTAGAAAGTGTGGAGTCTTGTTTGATATTGGTACCAATGCCTTGTATGATGAGATTACTTTGAATATTGTGGGTGGTGACATCTAGAATTTTCCCCGTTGGTCCGGTTTATTGAGTGATGCAAGCACTGGAAATGATCTTAGGAAAGAATTTTTAAGAGTGAACAAACTTGACATTATACCTCTTTTGTGGCCAACCTTGTGAGATGTGTGAACCTTGCTTGGCACCTTTTGAGTCTTACCCTTTTCTTGGAAGAAACTTGAGACATTGTGACCTCTCTTTAGCTATTTACCCATAACTTTCATGAAGTATGGTTTGTTTGAATAGCCAACTTAGGCCAAAAGCCTAAGTTGGGGGTGTGGTGAAAAGAAAAGGAAAGTCAAGAAGTGTGAAAAATCCCCCCCCCCCACCTTGTGTGACTGATTCGAAAAAGATGGAACCCCTCCATGTAAAAAAAAGAAGAATAAAAGAAGAAAGAAAAGAAAAAGACCGAAAAAGTTGTGAAATAAAGTAGTGAAAATTGCAAAAAGAAAAGGGGTATCCGGTGGTTCAAATGAAGTGGAATAATGGGGTGGATTGTGAGCATGTTTGAAATGTTAAAGAAAAGGAGGAAAGTGAGGTCCAGACCATACTTCATGAAAGTAGAAGCCACTAAGCCTAAATGACAATACCTTTACACTCAGCCCTGTTACAAGCCTTGAAAAGACCTTTTTTGATCTTGAGCACGCTGAAATTAATGTTGATTGGAAAATAAGGGCAAACCTATGTGTGAAGTCATGTATGTGTTCATCTTTGTTAGTGTGAGAGTTGTATGTGATTCCGAAACTTTAAATCGTGAAATTTTTTGTGTGAATATGGAATCATCTTTGTTGTGAGGGCATTTGAGTACCTTTGTTGAGCTTGAACTTACATTTGAAGCAAGCATTGTGAACTTGAGCATCTTTGATAATGGTGAGTCACAATTTGAATCTTTGAGTGCATAATTGATCATTGTATGAATAATTTGAGCCTTGTTGTGCGCATTTATGTTGAGTCTTATGCAGCACATATTTGTAGACATCCTTATTGAAATGCTGATCTTGAGTTTTACTTGAGGAGAAGCAAAAGTTTAAGTTGGGGTGTTGATGAGTCTGATATTTGGACTCATTTAGGGCTTTGTTTTGATAGTTTTAGTGTCCTCAAATGCCTAATTTATGCTATAAACTGATGTTAAAGCCTTGATTTTCAAGTCTGTGGACTAAGGAGCAAATCAAGGACCCTAACAGGCAAAAAGGAACTAAACAAGGTGAAGAAGTGGAGAAGAGCAATCTTGGTGATCGCCAAGACCACTCAGTGAACCGCCGAGTGGCTCTTCAGACCGCCTAAAGTTCCAGCGTGCCCGCCCTGAGGGAAGAAACCAAGTCGGCGACAGAAATGGGGAGTCGGCTAATCGCCGATCATTTCCGCAATGACAAAAGGGATCGCCCAAAGTTACAGGACTTGAGGATGCTGAGAACCAATGCAAAATGCTGATGGAAGAGAGCAAAGGGCGGATCGCTGAACTACTCAGCGAGCCTTACTTACCTCGCCTAATGGCTTTTCAGGCCGAATTTTGGGCAACTATAAATGGGATTTTAAATGTAATTTTAAGGAGTTCTCTCCCAGATATTACAGTTCACATTCTAGACTTAGAGTTTTCTCTTGATTTTTGAGTTGGAATTGTATAATTTAAGAGGATTTGGAAAGTGGGTCTTTGAATTTCATTCTTAGAAATCATTGTAAAGGCTTGGAGACTCTTACCCAGATCATGGCTAATGCATTTGGTAATCGTTTCTCCATAGTTTATGATATGTAGCTAAAATCCCAATTCTTGGGGTGTGATCATGTGTTTATTTGTCTAATTATCGTATGGGTATTGTTGTTTGATGATGAAATTGTTGTTTTAATGTGGGTTTAATCATTTGCTGAGTTTTAATTTATGAATTGTAGTTGCAAATGCAATTCTAATTTTGAGTTCTTAGCTTGCTTGAGAAAGTGGTTTTGGGACCCAAGCTTTTGATTAATGATTTGTGGGTATTGGGTCAATACGGGTTCAGCTCGAGAGAGTAAATCTTAAATCCAATCCTACCCATCTAGCTCGAGAGAGTGGAAGTATTAAGGTTGTGCGCTGGTTATCTTATTAAGCTTGTTGATGTTCGAAAGAAATCACTTGACCCGTAATAGTTGTTCGAGAGAAAACTATTGCACTTAAAGTCCATCCTACCCACAATGTTTCAGCAAATCATCGATAGATTTCAATTACCCATATAGCATAATTAGCCTATAATTGATCACATCCCATGAACTCCTCTCCATATTGTTATTTTCCCCTGTTTTCATTGTTGTTTCAGCTGTTCATTACAAAACTAAACCCCCCATCTGACATTAATTGTCACTCTTTTAGATTAAATTATATGTTTTCGATAATTTGTATTCCTATAATCGTTTCGAGCACGTTTTTACTTCTTAATTAAATTTTAGACACGTACCACTCCCTGTGGGTTTGACCCCAACTCTTCGTTGAGATTTATACTACTTAACGATCGTTTGCACCTAGAATTAGAAGAGGTGTGCTTGAAACGTAAATCAAAAGTATGGGTCATCGAAATTTCGACGGCCCGTAGAAATAAGTCATAGGAATTGACTTCAGGAAATTCTAATATGACAGTCTCAGGTCAAACGGCCATAACCTTATACTCCAAACTAGAAATGAGGCAAACTTGGTAGTGTTGGAAAGAGGACTCAAAGAGCTTCAATTTGGTAGGTCATGGTCCACCTAATTCATTATGTGCTGAGAGATATGATCATTTGAAGTTGACCTACGTAGAATTTTATGTCAAAATCTAATTGGTAGGGAATCTTTCAACTAAACTTTGTGCTAGGGAATTCTTGTGACCTTAATTCATATTCAAATCTATTTCCATACTAAATAATAGACTTTAACACCTAAGAAAAATTTAATAATCACCCGATACGACCTTACACGTAAATGAAGAATGTTTCCGGCATTAGCATAGAAATTTTTTTGGGTGTTACAATATCTCCACCTTGGAATCATTCGTCCTAGAATGATGGATGAACTGAGCATGGAAAGGGTAGGGAAATAACATCCCTATTTAATACAAAATACACATAAAACTGATGAACTCAAAATAATAAATAAGGGACTGAATTGAATGAGTACTCTGGGAAGAGTTAATACCTTCGACTGGAACTAAATTGGAGGAAAAGAGATGAGGGTATCTCTTCTTCATATATTCCCCGGCCTCCCATAGAACTTCCTCTACAAACTGATTTATCCACAACACTTTGAGTGATGCAATTTCTTTGGTTCTCAACTTGCATACCTGACAATCAAGGATCTGAATGGTAATTTCCTCATAATATAGGTTATCCTTGATACCAGTATTCTTCGTAGGCACAATAAGTGAAGGATCATCCAAACACATCTTTAGCATAGAGATGTGAAATACTGGATGGATTGCTGCTAACCCCGATGGTAGCTCTAGCTCATTAGCTACATTACCAATCCTATTTGATATCCTGTAAGGACCAATATATCGAGGATTGATCTTCCCTTTCTTACTAAACCTCATAACGCCCTTCATGGGTGACACCTTCAAATAGACCCAATCATTAATCTTGAACTCCAAATCTCTTCTCCTAACATTTGTATAGGATTTCTGACGGCTCTGTGCTGTTTTCAACCTCTATTGAATTATTTTCACCTTCTCCATGGATTGATGAACTAAGTATAGTCCTATCAACTCAACTTCACAAACCTCAGACCAGCCAATAGAAGATCTACACCTATGCCCATAAGGAACCTTATTAGGAGCCATTTGAATACTAGAGTGATAGGAGTTATTATATTCAAACTCTATAAAAGGCAAGTGGTCATCCCAATTCCCTTTGAAATCCAACACAGATGCTCTCAACATATCCTCTAAGGTCTGAATAGTGTGCTCTGCTTAACCATCTATCTGAGGATGAAAAGTAGTACTAAGGTTTACCTTTGAACCCAAACCTTTCTGAAATGGCTTCTGAAACTGAGCTGTGGATTCAGCACCCCTATCATAAATTATGGACAATGGGACACCATAAAGTCGGACTATCTCACAGATGTATAAACTCGCATAATCCTCTACTGAATTGGTAGTCTTTACTTACAAGAAATGGGCTGGTTTAGTCATCTGATCTACAATCAACCAAGTCGAATCATGTTGCCTGCAGGATCGCAAAAAGGCAGTAATGAAGTCCATATTAATCATCTCCCACTTCTATTCCGGAAGACCTATGTTTTGAGCCAGACCACATGTCCTTGGGTGTTCTGTTTTACCTTGACTTGCTGGCAATTTGGGCACGTAGGAAAAAAATATACAGTATACCTCTTCATACTATTCCACCAATAGACTTCTCTCAAGTCATGGTACATCTTTGTGGAACTCGCATGGATCGAATATCTAGAACTATGAGATTCTGCCATGATCCTCTCTTGGAGCTCATCCACCTTTGGAACACACAATCTATCTTGATATCTCGACACACCATCTCCCCCTTATTCAAAATTCATTACCTTCTAGATATGAACATTTGCCTTTAGTTTTAGTAAGATGAGGTCTTTGTCTTGCTGCTCCTTCACGTCTGACACTAATGATGATTCAACCTCATTCATCACAACAACTCAACATTCACTGGAATTTAACAAACGGACTCCTAAACTTCACTGCATCAAAAATGACATTTAGCGGCTATTAATTAACGGCAATAGCTTAAATCCGCTGAATAAGTTGTTTTTTGAGGAAATTATTAGTGATAAACACTCTTTGTAAAAGTTCCTAAAGCCTATAGCGACATTGAATCTAATGACAATTAGCTAATGCTGGTAAAGACTTTAGCATTATTTGTTAACGTGCAAGTATTTGTGTCTGTTTCTTGTTCTTTAATTTTCTTTCTTTGTATGAACCTTTACAAATAACTCCCATGTACTTTCATGACATTAAGGGCGTCAAACATCTACGTTGAAAGCCTAGTTTTCCCCTTTCACGAAACGTGAAAATGAACGAAGAACACAACAAGAATTGAGGTTGCAGGTTATATATGCCAGGTGGACAAATATTTTATGGCTATTTAAAGCTCATAAAGTTAAAATCATGGCTTCTCCTTTTGATCGTGATTCAGGACAAAAGGTTGAACAAGATTGCGCTGAACTTCATGCATCTTACCTCTGCTACACACACACATACAATGTTAATGCATCTTCCCTCTTTGTTAGAAAATTAATGAATTCATTCAACTCACATCAGCTCACCAAGAAAGCCGTTATATATGCTAGGTGGATGAAGATCTTATGATCAAAGGCGCCTAAAATCGTTTTTAGACAAACATTTAGTTTAGTCAACATTTAGGTGTGTTTCACTAACCATTTGATTATGGTTCAAGTATGAAATTCAAAAGACTGGGATAATTTAAATGTATTTTTGACAATTAATAATTGGTGTAAATAATCTGATTTGGCGGCAATTGTGTCTTACATGAGCCTCAGAGTTGAAAAGTACCATAAATTGTGTGAGTTTCTTTGTGTTACTGCACATATTCATGTTGCATTGATTCAAAATCTTTATTTTCATTGTTCACGGTCTCTAACATGGAAAATTTTAACCTTTATAATAAATATTTGTATGTTGTGAATTGAATATTCAATAACTGCAAGAAGCGCGAGTAACTTACCTTATTTACAAAATATTTAGTAGCAGAGGAATCAAACGACATTGGAACTAGAATCATGGAAGCAATCAATGAATTAACAGAAGAAGCCCTTTTAAAAAATTGATACAACATAATCATAACATACTTTTTTGGCCAAAATTCTTTTCAACTAAAATAGCCGCATGTGTATGTAATGTATTCCATATTATATAAATAGCGTATAATCATGTATGTATGACATGTAACTATGTATCAGAGTTATACATCCATATACGTGGTTATATAATATTAATACATTGTAGTAGTTCATCTTCGTCACGAGTTGGATTTTTTTTTCCAGTTTTGATTAATATAAATATTCTCTATACGTTCATGAGTTTTAGATATGAGTTCCTCTCGATGTTTTAATTACATACCATCCACTCAAAATGATTCACATTTATGGCAGGTCGAATTTCAAATTTGAGCTTCGAAGCTCTTTAATGGCGGATTTTAATGGACATTCAACTCAAATCTCTTCTAAACAATCCTGAATTTCAAATTAGCTCCTCTATATGTTTTGATTATATATTATCCACTCGAAATTATTGATTCAAATTTATGGCAAATTGAATTTTAAATTTTAGATTTGAAGCTCTTTAATGGCGGATTTTAATGGACATCCAACTCAAATCTCGTCTAAACATGTCCTGAGATTTTTGATATGATCTACTCTCAATATTTTCAATTCTTTTGATATATTACTTCATCGAAAAAATTTACGACATTTGTGGCAAGTCATATTTTAACATTTCAACTTTCCAGTATTTCCAAGTGAAGCAAAAACAAGGTCACGATTTAAGTATAGACACATACATGATTAGTTAATGATCAAATGGATAATTCACTGAAACTTGGGCTATTTTTTTTTTGTTAGAAACAAAAACATAATTAATTTCATTTTTCCTAGTTAAAAAAGAAGAAACACAACTAGAATTCAGGGCCCAAAATATTATTGTCCCTCATGTAGGTCTTCATTTGTGAAAAAATAGTAGCCTCCACAGCAGAAACCAAAATGTATTTTGAAAAATATGAAGTCTTCAAAGGAAAAATCATTGTCAATTCAATCTGTACTCTGCCATCAGAACTCGTCACTGAAACCCTGTTAAGGGTTCAAGTGAAATCCCTTTGGAAATTCAGGTCTGTATCGAAATCTTGGCTTTCTTTAATATTGATCTCTAAATTTATCAAGAATCTTCTTAAGAAATATCAAATCTTAGCTGATAACAAAGATTACACACAGCATAGCCTTGTGTTGACCTATAGGCACCTCCCTATTAAGGGATATTAATACTTTCAAAAGAACTACTCCATTATTTTGTTACTTAATTACCCTGTGATTAAGTATTGTAACTTGGATTATCCAATGAAAGACGCGGGAAAACATGTTTGGGTTGTGGGTTCAATTAATGGATTGTTTTTTCGTGTGATTTCGGAAGCTGAAATGTTTATGTGGAATCCGTCAATTAGGAAGTTCAAATAGTTTCCTAATTATAGACTTCATACTAACCACATATATTGTTTTGAATATGACAAATTTCGTGATGATTATAAGGTAGTTTCCTTTAACAAATCTTAGAGTGCACTTCAAGGTGAGGTTAACTTATATAGTCTAAAACCTGATTCTTGGAAAAGTGCTGATGATTGCCCGAGTACGGGGATATTAAATGCTTTTGGTATGTTTTTGAATGGCAAAATTTATTGGCCTGCTACTGTTGTTGTACTAGATACAACAGTTGATTGGTATATCGTTTCCTTGGATTTGTCTGATGAAAAGTGGGGAAAGCTGGAGAAGCCCTGCTCTCAAGAAGGAGGTAGTCTTCCGTCTGTGGGAGTGTTGCTGTGTTGGGAAATGATCTTTTTGTGTTTTATTTTAGGGAAAGTCATGCAAATGTGTGGGTTATGAAAGGGTTTGGGTCGTTGACAAAAATGTATACCATCAAATATCCTGTTGATTTTGACAAACGTTTCTTTACTTCGGTTATTCCTCAAGTTATTTCTCCGACACAATGTATATCAAACAAAGGTGAAATATTGATCCTATCTAAATCAACTTACCTAATATACAATCCAGAGGATGAATCTATCAGATATACATTGCAGTATTGCATCAAACATGTACATTGAAAGCCTAGTTTGTCCCTTTTTACAAAACAACCAAGCATGAGTGAAGCCTGCAAAAGCTCAGAGGGATGACAGTGTTGTTGGTAATGACTTGTAAGAATCCCGCCTTATATATTTTTCTGTTTCTTTATTATTTATTATTATAAAAAGACTTTGCATATGCTACGCGCACCTTTACATCTTCTCTGCTTGGTGATCTTGTGTGTCTTTTTCCTTTTTTCATATTTCCATGAGACAACTATTTGGTTGTAATGTTTGGTGTCTTCAACTCTAAAAAGTAAATGCCATAGAAATTTTCGCTCTTTTTGAGCATTGTTTTAAGGGGATGTTGTGCCTCTAGATAGAATTACAATATAGAGCGCGAGGGACATGGAAATCATGATGTGTAATAAACACGCCAATAGCACTAAGAATATCCTTTAGTAGGATTTTATTGTTTGATACAAGGCCTTAATTAATAATCCTCTTTAAATTAAAACTTAATTAATAAGGAAACAAGAACAATGTTAATAGAGTAAGGTCTACTAAAAAGATGATGGTCAAAACCAATAACAACCGGACATCTCTAGTGGTGATTTGGGAGTGTGCGCGAACTGGTCTTTGACAGCCGCTTATTAATATAAACCCAAACCAACGCACTATTTGTGTCAAGGGCTGAAGATTTGGCTTATCCTAACTATCTTATTGCTCTCACATCAAGCTCACGCTATTGAGCTCAGGGATATACAGTGTCTGTTGAGTTCTTATTAAATGTTTGTAGTCGTCTTTTGCCACTGGTGTGGGATAAGACACACTAAATCCTACATCGTATGTTTTAGCATATGCAATTTTTACTTGCTAGGCATATCATCGCACATGCTAATACATTCAATGTAGAATTTAGTGTGTCTTGTCCAACACAGGGGGCAGAAGACGAATACAAACATTTAATAAGAACTCAACATACACTGTATATGGATGAGCTAAGTAGCGTGAGCTTGTAACCCAAGTGGGAGCAATAAGATGATTGGGACAAATTAAAGCTTCAAGCCTTGACATAAATAGAGGGTTCGTTTGGGATTATGCGATACTGGTATAGTATGAAGTATTTTTATTCCAACACAAATAATACTTTGAGATAGCAGTGTGAGAAGATGGGGTAACTCACCCATCATTGGCTGGCTTAACAGACCAACTCTCTCGCATAATCACAAATCATCGCTAGATATGTCAAGCTGTTATTAGTTTGGACCATCATCTTTTTATTTATCAATTGTTCAGTTTAATCGGTTATTTTATTTTATTTTGTATCAGCACCCATGTTCATACTTGGATCCGTACCCTCGAATCATAAAATTTAGATCAGGAAGGATCCGACTTCTAGATCTTCATCCTTATCGAACATTTACACCCCAGTGTGAGAAACTTGGGTAGTATTTGGATTTGCTGGTTTTCCTTGTTGCTCACCCTGAGCTGGCATATAATAAGCATACTTAAACAACTGAACAAAAGATACTATGCGGAAGCTTAAATCATGAGATAAAAACTCAATGATGGGGAATACCCAAAACTAGTCTGAACAAATAAATAGTGAATAATAGTTAATGATACTGGACTATAACTCAAAATACTAAAGTTGAATCTGTCTATGTTTGAAATAAGCCTCTAACTGACTAGAGATGCTGGGACATTCCCCCAGCTAACTCTAGTAAAACTGAAACTAAAATGAAAGACTGAATGTAAAAGAACATGTTTATCATCCTCGAAGAATGAGGACTCACCACTGATACGGCTGAATACGGATCGGGAACCGATCTACACGTGATCTGAATGCTGAGGACCTGAACCTACATCACGAAAAGATGTAGTGCAGAGTATGCGTCAGTACTTGGAAGGTACTGAGCATGCAAGATTAGATAGAGCTGAAAAAACATATAACTAAACAAAGCATACTTAGCAATGATATAATCTGAACATGATGAATATACTGAAATATATTGAATATGAACTAAATTGAATGCAATGGCCAAGTACATAACATGCTGAAACTGAATACTGAGATATAACAGGAACCTGGTCAAATGCACTAGAGTCTGACTGTGGGAGCTACTAATAACCGACATAAAACCACATGAGCTAAACGTGGAGTCCAATGTATACGCCCCATCGAGAGGACCCAATATACATTGCCAGGGGTATAAAGGCATGACTGGCGTGATCACTAAATCTGATGCCCGTAGAGGGGACTTATAAACCTACGGGGGCATGTAGTTCTGGGATTATGAGGGTGACTGACCCTAGTACAACTCGGTGTTAAGCCTACTCCCAACTGGAAATGTGTACAATACAACATAACTGAAATACACTAGATAGCTCAATATTCTGACATGCTAACTGAAAATTCAACATTAAGTACTGATAATGAAATATTTGAAAAATTGAGGCATATATATCTGATCATCTGTCCTAGCTACTGTAATTCATGAACTAAATGAATCTACACAACTAGGGTTCTGAATTTCATTCAAGGAACTAAGCAACAGTGTTACAACAACATGAAAATCTGATTAGGAATATTCTATCAGCTAAATCACAGCAATTCTCTAAAGTTCAAGAAACCCTAGGTCTAGATAATATGAAGGGAATCAAGAATCAGACTGAATTCTAGGGACCTAATGGGTGAAAGGAACCCACTAGAAAAATCCCACATACCTGGTGACGAATTCCACTGAGAAATCTTTTGATTTTGGGGCTGGAATTGAAGAAAACTTGTTGCGTTCTTGGAGAGGGTTTGGTCGACTATTTCTTCTCCTTTCTTTATGGTTTGATCGATTTTTGGAGAATGAATTGATTAGGGTAAGTTCGGACTTAGGCACTAGGCTTAAATTTACAAAAATGACTTAGTTTAGGGGTTAATCAACGTAGTTTAGATGCCTAACGCATAGGTGAAAAGACCAAAATGACCCTAACTTAAAACCTGACGGGGACAACGACGGGCCTGACCGACGGACCATGGATGGACCGACGGCCCGTCCTGTCAGTCCATTGTTTGGCGTCTAGGAGTTGAAGGCTGGGGGTCTTAAACACGAACCGTGGTCCCACCTACGGTTCGTAGGTCCTGGCGTGGTTTTGGACTTAGCTGGATTTTTTTGGGGTTCTGGGGAAGGAGTTGAAGTGGCCAACCACAGACCCCACCTACGGTTCGTGGGTCAACCTACGGTCCGTGGGCAACCTACGGTCCGTAGGTGGCACCTGCAACTTCTGAAAAGTTTGCTGGTTGGTCTTTCTAGGATACAGACTGTTACATTATCTCCCCCTTGGGAACATTCCTCCTCGAATGAAGTCTAAACTAGCTGAATATGGAGGGAAAGAGTTGCAGTCCCTACTACTAAGTACAAAAATTGATTTCTGACTAAACTGAGTTCTAAGGTCATGCAAATACGTGAAAAGGCAAGACTAACTGAAAGAACATGATACTAAGACTGAATTCATGCAAGAGTAAACTGAGAGACTGGAGAGGAACTATTACCACAAGTTGGAATGGAATCGGAAGGAAAGAGATGAGGATACCTGGCCTTCATGGTTTCTTCTACTTCCCAAGTAGCTCCCTCTACTGACTGACTCCTCCACAAAACCTTAAATGAAGCGACTTGTTTGTTTCTCAACCTTCGAAGGATCAAGAATTTCAACTGGCACCTCTTCATAAGTGAGACTATCATTCACAGCCACACTTTCTTATTGTACTATAGATGCTAGATCACCACACATTTCTTCAACAAGGAAATGTGAAAGACTGGATGGACTGCTGCTAGTTCTGCTGGCAACTCTAACTCATAAGACACGTTACCAACCCTTTTCAAGATCCTGTAAGGACCTACATATCTAGGGCTGAGCTTCTCTTTCTTGCCAAATCTCATCACCCCTTCATAGGTGACACTTTCAGGAAAACCCAATCATCAATCTCAAACTCTAAGTCCCTCCTCGTCACATCTGCATAGGACTTCTGACGACTCTGGGCTGTCTTAAGTCTATCCCTGATGAGCTGAACCTTTTCCATAGCATCATGAACCAAATCTGGCCTAATCAAAGGTGCTTCATCTACTTCAAACCAACCAGCTGGAGATCTACATCTACGCCCATAAAATGCCTCATAAGGGGCCATCTGAATACTGGAATGATAACTGTTATTGTAGGCGAACTCTATGAGAGGTAGGTGATCATACCAACTGCCCTTGAAATCGATCATGCAAGCTCTCAACATGTTCTCTAAGGTCTGAATGGTATGCTCTGCTTGACCATCCGTCTGAGGATGACATGTTGTGCTAAGATTTACCCGAGTACCAAGACCCTTCTGAAATGATTTCCAGAAATAAGAGGTAAATTGAGGGCCAGCCTCTATCTGAGATGATAGACAAAGGAACCACATGCAACCTGACTATCTCATTAATGTAGAGTTTAGCGTAGTCCTCCACTGAATCTGTAGTCTTAACAGCCAAAAAGTGAGAGGACTTAGTAACCTTATCTACTATTACCCAAATGGAGTCATGTTGTCTGCGAGTACGAGGTAAACCTGTGATGAAGTCCATGTAGGAATGTTAATATCTTGAGTCATACCTCCTGGTTTCTGATGTTCTACCTGCACTTGTTGACAATTAGGGCACTTAGCCACAAAATCTGCTATATCTCTTTTCATGCCATTCCACCAAAAGACTTCCCGCATATCACGGTACATCCTAGTGGCACCTGGTTGGATAGAATACTTGTAGTTATGGGCTTCTGTAAGGATATTTTGTCTCAACTCACCCACATTAGGAACACATAAGCGATCCTGGTAGCGAAGCACACCATCTCCCCTTGGGAGAAAACCTCAACTTTTTGCTAATGAATTGCGCCCTTCAATTGAAGCAATATTGGATCAATGTCTTGTTTTTCCTTAACCTCCGCTACCAATGAAGATTCTGACCCATTCTGAACTATCACATCATCGCCTGATATGTTCATAAGGTAAACTCCTAAGCGAGCAAGCCGGTGAACATCTTTTGCTAACTCCTTCATTTCTTCCTCAACATGTGTTACACTATCCATAGATAGTCTGCTAAGAGCATCAGCTACTACATTGGCCTTACCAGGATGGTAAATTACATTCATATCATAGTCCTTGAGGAATTTAAGACATCTCCTCTGGCGAAGATCTAACTCTTTCTGGGTGAACACATACTGAAGACTCTTATGGTCTGTGAACACATCTACGTGAACACCCTACAAGTAATGTCTCCAAATCTTTAGGGCAAATTCTACGGCTGCAAGCTCGAGGTCATGAGTCAGATAGTTCTTCTCATGAACCTTAAGTTGTCTAGAAGCATAAGCTATCACCTTACCTCGTTGCATCAACACACAACCTAGGTCGACTCTGGATGCATCACAATAGATCACATAACTGTGTGAACCCTCTGGTAGAGTCAAAACAAGAGCTGTAGTCAACATAGTTTTCAGTTCTGAGAAGCTCTTCTCATACTCATCTGACCACTGCAACTTAACCTTTTTCTGAGTCAACTTAGTGAATGGAGAAGCTATGGATGAAAATCCTTACACGAACCTTCTATAATAATCAGCCAAACCCAAGAAACTTCTGATATATGTAGGAGAGGTGGGTCTGGGCCATTTCTTCACTGCCTCTAGCTTCTGAGAATCCACTCGGATCCCTTCGCTAGACACTATATGCCTAAGGAAAGCAATTGATTTTAACCAAAACTCACATTTGCTAAACTTAGTGAATAATTGGTGATCCTTGAGAATTTGAAGGACAACCCTCAAATGAGTCGCATGTTCTTCCTCGTTCCTAGAGTAAATGAGAATATCATCAATAAAGACGATAACGAACAAGTCCAAATACTGCTTGAACACCCTCTTCATTAAATCCATGAAAGTTGCAGGAGCGTTGGTTAGTCCAAATGACATAACTACAAATTCATAATGACCATACCAAGTTCTGAAGGCTATTTTCGGGATGTCACTATCTCTGACTATGAGCTGATGTTAACCGGATCTGAGATCTATCTTTGAAAAATGACTAGCACCCTGAAGTTGGTCGAACAAGTCATTAATCCTAGGGATAGGGTACTTATTCTTGATTGTCACTTTGTTCAACTGTCGATAGTAAATGCACATCCTAAGAGAACCATCTTTCTTTTTCACAAACAACACTGGAACACCCCATGGGGAAATACTGGGTCTGATGAATCCCTTATCTAGATGGTCTTTCAACTGCTCTTTTAATTCCTTAAGCTCAGCTGGAGCCATTCTGTAAAGAGGAATCAAAATAGGCTGGGTATCTGGAAGGAGATCAATTCCGAAGTCGATTTCCCTTTCGGGAGGAACTCCAGGAAATACTTCTGGAAACTCATTTACTACTGGAACTGACTCAAGAGTTGGGGTTTCCGAGCTTGAATCCTTAACCCGAACTAGATGATAGAGATATCCTTTAGAGATCATCTTTATGGCCTTAAGGTAAGAGATAAATTGACCCATAGGCACTAAGCTACTACCCTTCCATTCTAAGATTGGCTCATCTGGAAACTTGAAATGAACGATCCTAGTTCTACAATCGACTGAGGCATAACAGGAATGTAACCAATCCATGCCTAGAATGATATCAAAGTCTACCATTTCTAACTCTAAAAGATCTGCTGAGATTATTTTCTGAGAGACTGTGACAGGGCAATTTTTGTATACCCATCTAGCTATAACTGGGTCACCAACTGGAGTAGAGATGAGAAGGGTTCTGAAATAGTTTCTGGACTGACACCAAAGTTTACCGGTATATATGGAGTTACAAAGGAAAGAGTAGCCCTTGGATCTAACAAGAATAAACATCTAAATAAAGGACCTGTAACGTACCAGTGACCACGTCAGTAGAATCTTCCTGGTCGTGGCGAGCCTAGAGAGCATACAACTTGTTCTGGCACTGACCACCACATGTACTAGATGAAGCACCCTGCTGAGTTGGCTGACCTGTTGTTGCTGCTGGAGCTGTAGACTGAGCCCTACTATTGTTACCTCTGTGTCCCTATTTAGATGAAGGGCAATTTGTCAACCTTTGACCAGTCTGACCACACCCAAAACATCCTTCCTTTCCTGCAAAACACTCATCCGGATGGTTCTTACCACACTTTGGACAAGTTGGGTAGGTTCTGGTACCTGAAGCACTCCCCTGAGACTTAAAGCCTGATCCCCTACTTTTCTGATCCTGTCGAAACCTGGGGGATGGAGCACTAGCTGATGAAGGTGCTGGAGCTGAACACCTTTGCCAAAACTGTGAGCGATTTCCACCACCCGATTTCTGCTGAGAGTACTCATAGTTCCCTGTTCTAGCCTTTTTGTTTTCCTTAGCTAGTTCTCTAAGCTTATCTCCCTCAACCTGATGAACATCAGTCATAAGCCTAGAAATATTCATATCCTCTAACAACATAGCATTTATGCACTCTGTCTTCACCAAGTCAGATACCCCAAATGGCAACGTACTCATTTGTGCCCTGAGAGCGGCAACCATATTTGGAGCATACCTAGAGAGCTAGGTGAACTTAAGTCCGTACTCTTGGACTGACATCAAACTTTGTCTCAATTTCATAAAGTCCTGAGCCTTAGCCTCCCTCAACTCTCTTGGGAAGAACCTGTCCAGAAAAGCTCCGGTAAAACACTCCCAAGTCACAGGAGCTGCATTCTCACCCCTGTTTTCCTGTTTGTGTGATATCTGGCGGTAATTGCTTCATTGTATGCATGAATGTATGTGAATGATGAAATGTAGATCAAACCTAATGAAAATGAGTATGAATAAACAATTGCATGCCATGAATCTAATACTTGATTGTATGATTATGAGTGATGTTCATTATGGTTGTTATTGTGATTATGGTTGTGCTGATTGGACCGGGTGTCATGTTCCAAAATATATATTGGATCGGGTGTCACATTCCGATACATATATTAGATCGGGTGTCACGTTCCGACACATATATTGGATCGGGTGTCACGTTCCGACACACTAACTGTTTGGGCGTGGGTTCCATGAGAGGACCATTCTGATTATTACATTTATGTGTATTGTCATTGAAATTGGGAACTATATGTTGCTCTTGAAATGATAACTGAATTATGCATTCTGTATATGTGTGTTTACTGTGTTGTTATTGCTTGCGTGTATTTTGCTTACCAGAATAGCCGCGTGATCCTATCAGTACACTGTGGTTGTATACATATACTGCACTTTCTCGTTCTTGGTTGAATATAGGTCATCTTCAAGCGGCTATTGATAGACCACAGCTAGAAGATCAGTGATCGAGACCGGATTCAACGGTGAGCCACTTCTTTGAGGCTGCCATGGATCCATCCTTTGTTTAGTCCACTCTTTTCGGACTCATACTGTTTAGTTAAACTTTTCTTATGTTAGTTTAGGGGTTGCACCCCTTTTTCTTAGACTTGTTGCGCTTTAGATATTTTGGTACAATGACTTTTAGGTTCTAGGGATTGTTTTCCGCAATAGTTGTTTCGTTGTTTTAGTTGAACCCTTGGAGTTTATGGGAACTCCATCCTTATTGTCATTTAAACCTATTTTCGTATCTTTAAATGCTTAGTTTTTCGTTAAATTGCTTAGTTGGGGTGTAGTAATGGTTCTCCCACAGGAGGGTTAGTGTGGATGTCAATCACGACGGTCTGGGTCGTGACATTAAGAAACTATAAATAGTGGTAGTCTTCATTTGGTTTGGTATACATAGGAAAATACAGAGTGCAAAAAGTTAGTCGAAAGAAAGTTCTTATTAGTGGAAGGGAGGTTTTCTTTTTGTGGAGCTTTGGACTCAACTCTTGTCCAGAGTTTGTTAAGTTACACTTTGTGATTAGGCTGTTGTATCCTGGAGGGGACAAGTCAAGAGGATTACTGCTGGACCGTTGAAAACATTTACTGCAGTGGGCTTGAATCTCCTTAAAGAGAGCGAGATATCCGCGCCTCAGCTTGGAGAGATTATTATTTCTTCATTTTATTTTCAATTGTAATCTTGTAATTTTTCACTAACAATTTTAAGGAGATTCATAATGGCTACATTTGAAAAAATTGCGGATGTCAATATGGGAGACCTTAACAAGCCATTTCGGTTCAATGGTAATCATTTCAAGAGATGGAAGGCTAAAGTACTTTTCTACTTAGCTCTTCTCAATGTTTCTTATGTGTTAACTGAGAAGAATCCTAATAAAGTAGAAATCACCTCTATGAATGATGATGAAACTATTTCTCATCTAGAGAAAGTGGAAAAGTACGATGGTGATTGCTATAAGTGTCGGTATTATATTCTTAATTTTCTATCTGATAATTTTTATGATTGTTATAATAGAACTTACTCTAGTACATGAAAATTTGGAAAGCATTGCAGAGTAAGTATGATACCGAAGAGGTTGGAGCGAAAAAATATGCGACTTGTAGATTTTTTTTATTTTCAAATAGTGGACAACAAATCAATGGTAGACCAAGCTCAAGACTTTATAATGATTGTTGGAGAGCTCAGGTCCGAGAAGGTAAAAATTGGAGATAACCTTATTGTTTGTGGCATAGTAGATAAACTTCCACCTTCTTGGAAGGAATTTCAATAAACTATGCGCCACAAACAAAAGGAAACCTCTCTTGAGACGTTGATAATGAGAATCCTTATGGAAGAAGAGGCAAGGGGCCAAGATGCACTTTTACAAACAGAAGAGAGCAACATCACAACGAAGGTAAATTTAATTACGTCAAATAATGCTACTCCTGAATCTCACAAAAATACTTCCTTGAAGCCTAAGAAGAAAAAATTCAAGAAAAATAATGGTAGACTTCCGAAGAAAAATAATTGTGAAAATAACCGATCACAAAATCAACAAGTTCAAGATAAGGGACCATGCTTTGTTTGTGGAAAGAGTGGGCATATTGCTCGACTTTGCAGATTCCAGAAACGTGGTCCTAATTCTCAGGCAAACATTACCGAAGAACCTTTTCTGGCGGTGATTACCGACATAAACATGGTTGTTGATGGATGGTGGGTTGATTCTGGTGCAAACCGTCATGTCTGTTATGGCAAAGACTGGTTTAAAAATATACTCATTTTGAGGAGCCCAAAACAATCATGCTTGGTGATTCTCACACAACTCAAGTGCTTGGAACGGGAGATGTCGAATTGTGTTTTACCTCTGGAAGGGTATTAACTTTGAAAGTTGTATTGTATACTCCTTCTATGAGGAAAAATTTGATGTCTAGTTTTTTTCTTAATAAAGCAGTTTTTAAACAGATTATTGGATCTGATCAATATGTAATTGTGAAGAAGGGTATTTTTATGAGAAAGGGGTATGCTTGTGATGGGATGTTTAAACTGAATGTTGAAATGAATAAAGTTTCTACTTCAGTTTATATGCTTTCTTCTACCAATTTTTGGCAAGCTCGTTTGTGTCATATTAATGATCGTTATTTTGGAATCATAAGTAGTTTAGGATTATTCCAATGGTTAAAAACAATTTTGCAAAGTGTGAGGCTTGTAGTAAATCCAAAATCACTAAAAGGCCTTATTTTCAAGTTGAAAGAAAAACTGATTTGTTAGAATTAGTTCATACTGATATTTTTGAACTTGTTAGAATTTTAACTCGTGGAGGTAATAGATATTTTATCACTTTTATTGATGATTTTTTTCTAACTTTACGTATGTTTACTTGATGAAAAATAAAAGTGATGCTTTAAAAATTTTAAAATTTATCTCCATGAAGTTGAAAACCAGTTGGGTAGAAAAATAAAAAGAATTAGAAGGGATAGATGCAGTGAATATGAGTCAAATGAGTTTAATTCTTTTCTTAGATCATTGGGAATAATTCATGAAACTCCTCCTCCTTATTCTCCTTCATCTAATGGTGTAGCGGAAAGAAAAAATAGAACTTTAGTTCAATTGACTAATGTCATGCTTATTGAGTTACGTGCAGCTTTAAATTTATGGGGCGAAGCTATTTTAACTGCTTGTTATGTGTTGAATCGTGTGTCTCATAAAAATTCAAAATTGACACTTTTTGAATTGTGGAAAGGTTAAAGCCAAGATTGAGATATCTAAGAGTTTGGGGTTGTCTAGTCTTTATGAGGCTAATGGATCTTAAGATTACAAAATTGGGTAAGAAAGTTACTACTTGTGCTTTTCTTGGTTATGCTCCAAATAGTACAGCCTATAGATTTTTTAATCTTGAAGATAATATTGTGATAGAATCGAGTGATGCTATTTTTCATGAGAATAAATTACCTTTTGATTCTAAAAATAGTGGAGGTCAAATGATTGAAAAAAATATTTTGTCACTACCTAGTTCTTCTACTTCTATTTTTAAAAATAAAGAAATTGATGATTTGGAGTTAAGAAGAAGTAAAAGAGCTAGAGTACAAAAAGATTTTGGTCCTGATTTTTATGTGTTTAATGTTTGAGATGACCCTCTCACTTTGAAAGAAGCTTTATCTTCACATGATTCTATTTTTTGGAAAGAGGCTATAAATGATGAAATGGAATCACTGATTTTTATAAAACTTGGAAGTTAGTTGATTTACCACCGGGTTGTAAAACAATTGGTTGCAAATGGGTCTTACAAAAAAGTTGAAACCGGATTGATCTATTGATAAATATAGAGCTAGACTAGTTACAAAAGGTTTTAAACAACTAGAAGGCCTAGAATTTTTTGATAATTTTTCACTGATAACAAGAATTACATCCATTAGACGTTTAATTGCTATGCTGCAATTTTTGATTTGCAAATTCATGAAATAGATGTAAAAACAGCTTTTTAAAATGGAGACCTAAATGAGGAAATTTATATGGATTAACCTGAATATTTTGTTGAAGCAGGCCAAGAAAGAAAAGTGTGTAAACTTACTAAATCTCTATATGGCTTGAAACAGACACCTAACCAATGGCATGAAAAGTTTGATTTCTGCATGATTGAAAATGGTTTTAAAATAAATGAGTGTGATAAGTGCATATATGATAAGTTTTGAAATAATTTACATGTGATTATTTGCCTATATTATGATGATTTATTGATCTTTGGCTCTAACAAGGATGTTATTGATGAAGCTAAAAATATTTTTAGAAGCCATTTTGATATGAAAGATCTTGGTGAGACAAATTTTATTCTTGGAATAAAAATAACAAAAATATGTGATGAAATTTTCCTTGACCAGTCACATTATGTTGAGAAAATTTTGAAAAAATATAACTTTCATGATTGCAAGCAAGTTGTAACTCCTTTCGATTCAAGTGTTCACTTATTTCCTATTGAAAGTGAAAATGATGTAATAAATCAAAAGGAATATGCTAGCATAATCGGAAGTTTGAGATATGTGACTGATGGCACTAGGCCTGATATTGCATATGAAATAGGAGTACTTGACAGGTTTACAAGCAAGCCAGGTAATGAACATTGGCTTGCTATAACAAGAGTTATGTGATATTTAATTGGAACAAAAAATTGTGGTTTGTTCTATAAAAAAAATCCTGCTAGACTTGAAGGCTTTTCTGATGCAGATTGGAACACTTTATCAGGTGATTCCTATTCTACCACTGGTTATTTCATTAGTTTGGGTGGTGGTTCTATTTGTTGGAGATCTAAAAGCAAACTATAATTGCTAACTCTACCATGGAGGCTGAACTAATTGCTTTAGCTTCAGCTAGTGAGTTAGCGAATTGGTTGACAGATTTATTATTTCAAATACCTTATTTTGAAAAACTAATTCCTCCTATTTTAATTCATTGTGATAGCACTACTGCAATTGGTATAGTTCAAAACCGTTATTACAATGGTAAATTCAAACCTATAAGGAGGAAACACATTAATGTAAGATCATATTTGACAAGTGGTACCATTAATGTTGATTATGTCAAATCTTGTGACAATCTTGCAGATCCTCTTACTAAGGCCTTAACAAGAGAAAAGGTCTGGAGCACATTTTTACTTTTGTCGTAGTACTGCCTAATTTCTCATGCAATGGTCATTTATTCAGTAGTCAAGTAATGCCAATTACTTTAGCTTTATTGGGTGATTTCATAGGTGATAAATGTGGCATGAAAACGTTGTGAGAAATAGTCTTGAGTACTGTCATTTGTCCGTTGAATTACATTTGCACGTTGGTGCATTTGTTGTTCTCACCATTATTTCACTCTTTATTCCTCTATTATAGCTTGTAACTTATGTAATTCCTACGCCATTTATGTTTTCCTATTTACTACCCCATTATCTTCCAATTCATTGCTAGGAAGACTTCCTCAACTATAAATAGTGGTAGTCTTCATTTGGTTTGGTATACAGAAGAAAATAGAGAGTGCAAAAAGTTAGACAAAAAGAGAGTTCTTATTAGTTGATGGGAGGTGTTCTTTTTGTGGAGCTTTGGACTCAAATTTGTCCAGAGTTTGTTGAGTTACACTTTGTGATTAGGCTGTTGTATCCTGGAGGGACAAGTCAACGGGATTATTATTGGACCGGTGAAAATATTTGCTGCAGTGGGCTTGAATCTCCTTATACAGAGCGAGATATTTGCGCTTCAGCTTGAAGATATTTTTATTTCTTCATTTTATTTTCAATTGTAATCTGATAATTTTATTATCTTGTAATTTTTTCACTAACAGACTTGTTATAAAATTAATATATACAAACATGTTGAACCAATTTTAAAAGAAATTCATATACAGATAGGGTGTGTTTGGTATGGAGGAAAACATTTTATGGAAAATGTTTTTCAATTTTCCCATGTTTGGAAAATGTTTTTCAAATCAACTCATTTTTCTCAAATTTTTACGCCATCCCCCACTTCCCCCAACCCCCCCCCCCCCCGGGCGCCACCCACACCCAGGCCTATCCCCGTAAAAAAAAATTGTTTTGAAAGATATTTCAAATTTTTAAAAACAATCATTTTTATGCCATCACCACCCCCAGCCGCCACCCCCCCCCCCCACCCAGGCCATCCCCATCAATTTTTTTTTAAAAGAATATTTTTGGAAAATATTTCAAATTGAAATTTTTTTCATTTTTACGCCACCCCTACCCCTACCCCTACCTTCCCCCTCACCCAGGCCATTCCCGTCAATTTTTTTT
>JAJONR010005190.1:0-44019 GCA_029582245.1 Solanum etuberosum
CCTTTCTCGAATCCGAGGTGTTACATTTGACATTTTTCCCGAGCCCTTCAGTGTTTTCACATTTGTTGGTGAGTGTATTCTAGCAGAAAAAGTTTATCATAATTGTACTATCTCTGTCAACCACAAGGACACCATGCCTGACTTAGTCGAGCTAGTCCTCGTGGACTTTGATGTTATTCTAGGTATGGACTGGCTTCATGCCTTTTATTCCTCAATTGATTGTAGAACTCGAGTAGTCAAGTTTCAGTTTCCTAATGAGCCAGTTTAGAGTGGAGGAGTAGTTTAGTAGTGCCTAGGGATCATTTCATTTCAGACCTGAACTCTAAAAAGTTAGTCTATACGGGGTGCACCTATCACTTAGTTTGAGTTAATGACTCTAGTGTTGAAACACCGTCTATTCAGTTAGTTTTAGTTGCAAGTGAGATTCCAGAGATCTTTCAAGATGATCTTCTGGGAGCTCCTTAGAGAGAAATAGACTTCAGAACAGACATTCTTCTTGATACTCAACCTATCTCTATTCCGCCATATAGAATAGCTCCAGTTAAGTTTAAATAGTTAAAAGAGAAGTTGAGAGATCTCTTTGATAAGGGTTTCATCCGACCTAGTGTCTTACCTTGGGGTGATCCAGTCTTATTTGTGAGGAAGAAAGATAGTTCTCTTAGGATGTGTATCGATTAGCGCCAGTTGAACAAGGTCACCATAAAAAAAACTATCCCCTTCTTAGAATTGATGACCTTTTCGACCAACTGCAGAGTGCCACTTGCTTCTCTAAGACACACCCATATCTGGTTATCATCAATTGAAAGGGAGAGAAAGTGACAGCCCGAAGACAACATTCAGGACAAGTTATGGTCATTATGAGCTCCTTGTGATGTCTTTTTTCTTGACCAATGCTCCTGCGACATTCATAGATCTTATGAATAGAGTGTTTAAGCTGTATCTTGACATGTTTGTTATCGTATTTATTGATGACATATTGATTTATTCTAGGAATGAGGAGGATCATGCTAGTCATCTCAAAATAGTCCTCCAAACTCTCAAACATCGAGAACTGTATGCCAAATTTTCTATGTGTGAGTTTTTTCTTGACTTCGTGGCATTCTTAGGCCACATAGTACCTTGAGAAAGGATTTGAGTTATCACTCAAAAGATTGAAATAGTGCAGAACTAGCCTAGACCCACATCTCCAACTGATATAGGGAGTTTCTTGGGATTGTCTGGTTACTATATAAGGTTCATCGAGGGGTTTTCATCTATTTCATCCCTGTTGACTAAGTTGACTCAAAAAACAACTAAGTTTCAATGGTCTGAAGTTTGTGAGAAAAGCTTTCAGGAACTGAAAACTTGATTAACTACTGCCCAGTGTTGACCCTACCAGAGGGTACAAAAGGTTTTATTGTTTATTGTGATGCGTCCAGAGTTGGACTTGGTTGTGTATTAATCCAAAATTGTAAGGTTATAGCCTATGCCTCTACACACCTTAACATTCACGAGAAGTATTACCCAACTCATGATCTCGAGTTGGCAGCAGTAGTGTTTGCTCGAAAAATATGGTGTCACTATCTCTATGGTGTTCATGTGGATGTGTTCACAGACCATAAGAGTCTCCAGTATGTTTTCAGTCAAATGGAGTTTAATCTCAGATAAAGGAGGTGGTTGGATTTACTCAGGATAATGACATTAGTATCCTCTACCACCCAGGTAAAGCTAATGTTATCATTGATGCTTATCCATGGGAAGTATTGCTCATGTTGAGGAAGGCAAGAAAGAATTTGATAAGGAAGTTCATAGACTTGACCGTTTGGGAATTCATTTGTTAGATTCCAATGGAGGTGGAGTTGTAGTGATGAATTGGGCTAAATCATCAGTAGTGTCTGATGTAAAGGAGCAACAAGACAAAGACCCTCTTTTAATTAAACTAAAGGCAAATGTTCATAAGTAAAAGATAATGGATTTTGAACAAGGGGGAGATGATGTGTTAAGATATCAAGGTATATTGTGTGTACCAAAGGTGGACGAGCTCGAAGAGAGGATCATGGTAGAGGCTCATAGTTCCACATACTCGATCCAGCCCAGTTCCACAAAAATGTACCATGAATTGAGAGAAGTCTATTGGTGGAGTAGCATGAAGAGGTGCATTGCAGACTTCATTGGTAAGTGCCCAAATTGCCAACAAGTCAAGGTAGAACACCGAAGGCCCAGTGGTGTGGCTCAGAACATAGCTCTTCTGAAATGGAAGTGGGAGATGATTAATATGGATTTCATTACTATCTTGCCACACTCTCGCAGGAAGCATGATTCGATTTGGGTGATTGTAGATCGGATGAATAAATCAGCCCATTTCTTGCCGGTAAAGACTACAAATTCAGCAGAATATTATGGTAGATTATACATTCAACAGACAGTCTGACTTCATGGAGTTCCTATCTCTTCATTTCAGATAGGGGTGCATATTTCTCCACTCATTTTTGGAAGTATTTGTAGAAAGGTCTGGGTTTAAAGGTAAATTTGAGTACTACTTTTCACCCTCAGATAGATGGCCAAGAAGAGCGCATAATTCAGACCTTAGAAGATATGTTGAGGGCATGCGTCATAGATTTCAAAGGAGATTGGGATGATCACTTACCTCTCATAGAACTTGCTACAATAACAGTTATCACTCTAGTATTCTGATGGCTCCTTATGAGGCTCTTTATGGGAGAAGATGTAGATCTATTATTGGTTGGTTTGACATTGGTGAAGCTGAGTTAATAGGGCCAGAATTGGTTCATCAGGTCATGGAAAAAGTGAAGACTATTCAAGAGAGGCTGAAAACAGTGCGAAGTCGTCAGAAATCCTACACATATGCTAGGAGAAGAGACATGTAATTTGAGGTTGATAATTGGGTCTATTTGAAGGTTTCACCTATGAAGGGTGTTATGAGATTTTGAAAAAAAGGAATACTCAGTCCCCGATACATTGGTCCTTATAGGATATCCAAGAGGGTTTGGCAACGTAGCTTATGAGTTGGAGCTACCGTCAGAGTTAGCAACAGTCCACCCGGTATTTCATATCTCCATGCTAAAGAAATGTTTGGGCGATCCTTCACTTATTGTACCTACCTAGAATATTTGTATTAAGGACAACCTATCTTATAAAGAGATACTCTTTCAGATTCTTGATCACTAGGTTTGCAAATTGAGAAGCAAAGAGGTTGCATCAGTCAAGGTATGATGGAGAAATCTCTTTGTTGAGGAAGCTACTTAGGAGGCCGAGGAGGATATGAAGAAGAGACACCGTCATCTCTTTCCTTCAGAACCAGTTCCAAACCAAGGTACTAAATTTTTTTAAAGTACTCTTTGTCACGACCCAAAGTACCCCCCAGACGTGATATGGCACATAGGACCCCAAAAGACCCTACAAAAGCCAGTTAGCATACATCATACAAGATAATAGAGTTAAAGAGTTTAGAAGACAATTTATATAATAAAGAGCTTTTCAAGACGAAGGGGAAGTATACATAGTCTCAAAGCCATCTATTACATCAAGAATGATTGTGACATAACCCATGCATAAGATACAATATCTGAAAAGTAAAGTTGATAAGAAATAAAAGGTTTGGTTCTCGGAACATGAGGACTCACCACTTCTCAAAACTACTATAGTGTTCACTACCTAGGAGGATGCGGGATCGGAGCGTCGGAACCTACATTTGAAAGAATGAAGGTAAGAGTATGTGTTATTACAAAGAATATACCAAGTATGATAGAAATGCGTAAGAGTTATAAAATTATGTTAAAAGGAATTTTCGTGATATGCAAAGACCAAGTTAAACATAAGATAAGAGGTTAGAAGCATAATCATGATCATGTTCAATGCAAGTAAAAATCGTCTTTGAACACATGTGAGATACTTCTAGAAGTAACCTTAGTTAATCATTATTGTGGGATGAAGCCTTAACCGACATATAGATTATGTGAGCTATAACATGGAATCTGGTGTTTAACCCACACCGAAAAGGGGTGTCCTTACTTGCCAAGGTAAGAACCTTAACTTCTATCTAACATGGATCCACTTGCTAATGTCTATCTAACACAATCATCCCATGGGGGCACATAGGTATGGGATAAGAAGATTGCTACTAGAAACCCGACCTCAAGCTATGCGAGAGCTTTCATCTAAATATCCTCTCGATTGTAAGCATAAATTCCACGGAATAGTCATTATTCTTTACTTGTCTTAACATCCATAGAAGGCACATAGATTAGCCAATCCAAGCTAGATTTCATTAGAATAGCTGCTAAATCTTGATTCAAAGTTTAGTTGAGAAAGCCTTTCAACTCTAAGAATCCTTATGTGAGAAAACCCTTTCACATTCATGTATTGAGTAGTATGTGAGAAATCATTCCACAAAACAAAAACAACAATATTTATGCTTCACTCTCAAATCAATTTCAAATCATTTTTATCAATTTCATAAAGAACATGCATCTTTATAAACTCATCTTACATAGTTCAAAACCCAGATTATATCATCATAGCTTAGAAAATATGGGTTATGCATGGGTTCATGGGGAATTCAACTTAAATCCTGTAATTTCATCAATTCATGCATAAGAAGACATAAAACAATCAATTAGATCAACATTGAAAGGAACCCATGGCAATTGATTAAAACCCTAGTTTGATTGGGGAATCTACCTTTACAAAATTAGAGAATTTAGGAACCCTATCGAGGAAAGAGCTCCATAGGTGAAAACTATTATACCTTGGAGTTCAATGCCCTTAAGCAATTGGTGAATTTGGAGACTTCATCTTGAAACCCTAACTTGACTTCTTCTTCTTCCTTAGAGAGAGAAATATTTGGGGAGGATGAACTTGTTCAACTTCTTGGAAAGTTAAGAGAATGAATTGAATTGGGTGATTTGGGGGTTAAAAGCAATCATATAGGGCCTAGGGTAGACAGTATAATGACATAGTATTGAGTTAAAAAATTTGGAAAAACACTAAAACGACCCTAACTTAAAACTTCCTAAATGCCTCTCTAGAAGGGCTTTACTGGATGTCTAGAGCACCACGGCCCGTCTAGCAGGTCGTGAAGATGCTCTGCCTGACAGGGCTTTACTATTTCGAGCATAATTGTTTACTCCAAACATGAAATTAGGCTAACTTGGTGGCGTTTGAAAGAGAAATTAGAGATATTTAATATGATAGGTCATGCGACACCTAATTCATTTTGAGCTGAAAGATGTGATTGTTTGAAGTTGACCCTTAACTCTAAGTCTGTCACGTCTCCTTCACGGATGACTTCACGGTCCGTGTGAAGTTTCACAGACCGTTTAGATGTTTTTGGTCCTTTACAGTGACATTGGATAAGTGACTTGTACGACCCATTTTACGGGCCGTCAAGATCACCACGGGCCGTCTGGGGCACCGTCAAGGTGACCCCTGCCTGAGGCAGGTTCTGGAAATTCTCACGAGCCCCTTAACGGACTGTGGTCCGCTAGACGGCCCGTCTAGGGCTGCGTGGAGGGTTCCATGGTCCATTTTTGGTTTCTAGACTTGCCTGCTTAACTCCTTTCTAGCCCTTCTCTAATCTAAGGTGTTATAATATCTCCCCCTTGGGAACATTTGTCCTCGAATGAGTTTCAAAACATCAAAAAGAGGGTAGGAACTAGATCTAGAAGCCCAACATGAATACAATCACATAAATGCAGAAATCCGCGGAGGAAACTTCAATTCCAATTAAAGGATGTTCATAACATCATTTCATAAGGTCTACATGCAACTCATACTCAAATGTACATAAACATGAAGAAATCAATATTTTCTCAAAAATCAAGTTTTTCATGAACATGCATAAATGAGGAATCATGGGAATATCTAAGACATATGACACCAAGAGAGTACACCATGAGGAACTGGATACCTTAAGCTAGAGCAGGGATGGAGGGAAAGAGATGAGGATAACGGGATATCATATCGGCCTTGGCCTCCCAAGTATCACCCTCAACTAACTGATTCCTCCAATGAATCTTCACCGAAGCAATTTCTTTATTTCTCAACTTTCAAACTTGCCGGTTAAAGATCCCAACCGGAACTTCTTCATAAGAAAGTCTATCATTTATGTCAAGACTCTCCAATGGTACTATAGATTTAAGATCACCAACACATTTCTTCAACAAGAGACATGGAAAACTGGATGCACTGATTCCAAGTCATTAGGAAATTCAAGTTATTAAGCAACTTTACAAATATGTATAAAAATCTTATATGGGCCCACATAATGGGGACTAAGATTCCCTTTCTTTCCAAATCTCATTACACCCTTCATGGGTGAAATTTTCAAGTAGACCTAAACATTCACATCGAATTCAAGATCTCTTCTTCTAACATCGGTATAGGAATTTTGTCGACTTTGAGGCATTTTCAACGTCTCTCTAATAAGCCAAACATTCTGCATAGCCTTATGTACCAACTCCGGACATATCAACCAACTTCACCCACTTCAAACCAACTTATAGGAGATCTACACCTCCTACCATATAGAATCTCAAATGGAGCCATACTAATACTTGAGTGATAGCTATTACTATATGAAAATTCAATCAAAGGCAAGTAATCATCCCAATTACCCTTGAAATCAATTACACAGGCTCTCATCATATCTTCTAAAGTTTTGATAGTACGCTCCGCTTGCCCATCAATTTGCGAGTGAAAGGCCATACTAATCTTAACATGAGTACCAAGCCCCTTTCGGAAGGATTTCAAAAACTTAGAAGTGAATTGAGTACCACGATGAGAGATAATGGGCAAGGGCACTCTATGCAACCTAGACATTTCCCTCAAGTACAACTTAGCATAGTCCTCCACTGAATAAGAAACCTTAAAGGGGATGAAATGAGTCAATTTCGTCATCCGATCCACTATAACCCAAATCAACTCATGTTGCCGCCGGGTGCTGGGTAAACCAACAATGAAGTCCATATTCAAATCTTCCCACTTCCAAGTAGGAATAATTATATCTTGGGACAGACCTCCCGACTTCTGATGCTCATTTTCACTTATTGGTAACTAGGACACTTAGCCACAAATTCAGTAATAGCCTTTTTCATCCCATTCCACCAATAAAGTTCCCGCAATTCACAGTACATCTTGGTGTCTCCTAGGTGAATGGAATATCGAGAACTATAGTCTTCTGATAAAATTTTCTCTCTCAAGTCATCTACATTGGGAACACACAAATGACCTTGATATCTAAGCATTTCATCTCCTCCTTGGGAGAAAGCCTTAACTAACTTCTTAAGCAGCGCTTCCTTCAACTCAAACAAGATCAGATCAAGACTTTTCTTTGCTTTCACTCCCGACACAAAGGACGATTTTGAACCATAACACCACCTTTGCTAGAGTCAACCAATCGAACTCCCATTCGGGCCAATCTATGAACATCTCTAACCAATTCTTTCTTACTATACTCTTTATGAGCAACCCTAACCACTGACAATCGAATAAGAGCATCCACCACATATTCGCTTTGCCAGGGTGATAGGGAATACTCATATCATAATCTTTTAGTAAATCAAGCCACCTTCTTTGGCGAAGATTCATATATTTCTTTTTAAACACATATTGTAAACTTTTGTGGTCGGTAAAGACATTGACGTGAACACCATATAAATAATACATCCAAATCTTTAAAGGAAACACAACTGTCGCTAGTTCTAAATCATGGGTAGGATAATTATTTTCGTGCATATTAAGTTGCCTTGAGGCATAGGCCATGACATTCCCATTTTGCATTAGGACACATCATAATGAAATTCTTGAAGCATCACAATAAACAACAATCTCATCCATTTTTTCCGGTAAAGTCAACACCGGAGCGGAAGTAAGTCTATCTTTCAATCCCTGAAAACTCTTTTCACATGCTTCCGACCTGAGAATTTGGATTTCTTTTTGGTCAATGTCGTCAATGGAGAGGAGATCGAAGAAAATCTTTCCACAAACCTTCTATAGTAACCGGCTAAACCCAAGAAACTTCTAATATCGGAAGGGGATAGAGGTCTAGGAAACTCTTCACCACATCTGTCTTCTTTGGATCTACCTCAATACCATTTTCGAAAATAATGTGACTAAGGAAATCCACAGACTTCAACCAAAACTCACATTTACTTTACTTTGCAAAGAGTTGTTGCTCCTTGAGGACTTTAAACACAATTCTCAAGTGATCGGTATGCTAATCTTCACTCCTTGAATAGATCAATATATCATAATGAACATAATCACAAACATGTCAAGGTATTGTCTAAACACCCTATTCATAAAATCTATAAATGTGGACGGAGCATTGGTCAAGACAAAGGACATCACAAAACACTCATAATGACCATAGTGAGTTTGAAAAGTTGTTTTCGGAATATCATCCTCTTTCACCGTCAATTTGTGATAACCCAACCGAAGTTCAGTATTAAAGAAGTAACTTGCTCCTTGTAGTTGATCAAACAAGTCATCTATCCTTGGAAGAGTATACTTATTCTTAATGGTAACCTTGTTCAATTGATGAGAATCGATACACATACAAAGCGAGCCATCTTTCTTTCAAACAAATAAAACTGGAGCACCCCATGGAGAGATACTCGATCGGATGAAACCGTTATCCAACAAATCTTTCAATTGGTCTTTTAATTCTTTAAGTTCTGCCGGAGCCATTCAGTAAGGAGGAATAGAGATATGTTGCGTATCTGGGAGAAGGTTGATACCGAAGTCTATTTCCCTTTCAAGAGGAATACTAGGTAGATCATCATGAAACAATTTCGGAAACTCATTTACAATGGGGACTAATTAAAGAGTAGGGGTTTCAGAATCCATATCCCTCACCCTAACTAGATGGTTTAAGCAACCCTTAGAATCATATTTCTAGTATTAAGACAAGAAACAAACCAACCTTTCAGCATAGAATTTCCTATTTCCCACTATAAGATAGTCTCATTTGGAAACTGAAACTTGACCACTTGGGTGCTACTATCAATAGAATCAAAAAAAAGAATTCAACCAATACATACCAAGAATAACATCAAAATCAAGCATATCAGGCTCTAGTAGATCGATATGATTGACTTTATGGGATAGGAGATGGGACAATTTCTATAGACTCTCTAAGCCACAATAGATTCACTTATAGGAGTAGAGATAGAAAAAGGATCTAAAAACACATCTAGAAGAATACCAAGCCTCATAGCCACATATAGCGTCACAAAACACAAGGTAGCCCCGAGATCAAGTAAGGCATACACATCAAGATGAAAGACTTTCAACATACTGGTAACCACATCGGGAGAACCATCTTTCTCCTAGCGAGTCTGGAGTGCATAGAATCTGTTTTGCTTTTTGGAGCACTTGAAACCGAACCAATAGGTGAAGCTTTCTTACCTTCTCTTCCCTTAGCCGTAAGTGATGGACAATCACTTATTTTATGGCCACTGTTGCCACAACCAAAGCAACCATATAATACCGGCTAAACATATCTAGAAGAGGAAAACCCACAACCATTTCCTCCTTGAGGTTTAGGATTAGACATCCTATCTTTGTTGAATTTAGGAGGAGCATTTGAAGAGCCTTGACCGTAAAATCTTTGTCGGAACCTATAACAACCTTGTCCATCAGACCTTGAATGTGAAAAGTCACCATTACCGGTCCTTATCTTCTTTGTCGCCCTAGATCTTCCTTTAAGTTTCTCTTCTTCTATTTATTGGGCATGCACCATTAAATGAGAAATGTCCATATCATTGATGAGCATGACGGTACAATAATCTTTGACTACCATCTCGGACACTCCCAAAACAAATTTACACATCCTTGCCCTAGGATCGGAAACCATATTAGGAGAATACCTAGACAATAGTATGAACTTCAAATCGTATACTTTCACATTCATCTTTCCTTGACGAAGGTTGATGTATTCAAGTAATTTTGCTTCCCTCATCTCAAGGGGAAAGAACCTATCAAGGAAAGAAACCTAAAACTTTTCCTAATCGAGAGGACCCACATCAACTGCCTTCCCTTTCGTCCATTAGTTGAACCAAACATGAGTAATACCCTTAAGGTGGTAAGTAGAAAATTTCGCCTTTTCTACCGGCGTCACTCCCATGATCATCAACACCTTATACACTTTATCTATGAATTCTTGAGGATCTTCCTCAACCCTAGAACCATGAAACTCCAGGGGATTCATTCTAGTAAATTCCTCACTCTAGATGTCGTCGTACCCACATTTGGGTTCATAGGAACCAGAACCTCCCTATTGGCTTGAGTCATCATGGCTTGAGCTGTCATATCTTGAGCCAACACTTGAAAAGCCACCCTAAACTCCACATTAGTCACTTACTCGGTCAAAGGGTTGACCAAAACTTGAGGAGCTTGAGGAGGAGCTTCTTGTTCCACATTCTCATTCGCATTCCTCCTAAAGTATCTCTTCGAGGGGACATTTCCTTAAAAAGCATCAGATAGGGATTAAGAGAAAGGACATATAAAGTTACACTCTATCGCACAACTTAGAGTAATGAAAAAACTGGAGTTTCCTAATCATCTTATAGCTTCTTAATCATAAATGTGGCGCGCTTCACACTTATGAACAAGACTCTACTCGACGTGGCTTATGAGACATCCTAGGACCTTTCTAAGCATTATGATCGCAATACCAAGTTTGTCACGACCCAAAGTACCCCTAGATGTGACATGGTGCATAGGACCCGAAAAGCCCTACACAATCCACTTAGCATACATCATACAAGATAGTAGAGTTAAAGTATTTAAAAGACAGTTAATTTCATAAAGAGATTGAAAAAAAGGAAGTGGAAGTCTACATAGTCTCAAAGCCATATATTACGTCAAGATTAATTGGGATTTAACCCATGTATCACATATAATTAGTTCAAAGTAAAGACAATAAGCAATAAAAGATTTGGTCCTCGGAACATGAGGACTCACTATATCTCAAAACTACTAAAGTGATCACTAGCCATGAGGATATGGGATCGAAGTGGCGGACCCTACATTATAAAGAATGTAAGCAAGAGTATGCGTTAGTACAAAGAATGTATCAAGTATGATAGCAGTGCATAAAAGTTATAAAGGCATAATTAAAGGACTTTTTGTGATATGCAAAGACCAAGTTAAAACATAAGATAAGAGGTTAGAAGCATAATCATGATCCTGGTCAATGCAAGTAAAAGTCATCTTCGAACACATATGAGATACTTCTAGAAGTAACCTTAGTTCATCATTATTGTGGGAACTAGCCTTAACCGACATATAGACCATGTGAGCTATAACATGGAATCCGGAGTCTACCCCACACCGAAAGGAGCTGTCCTTACTTGCCAAGGTAAGAACCATAACTTCTAGCTTACATGGATCCACTAGCTAATGTCTATCTAAAACAATCATCCTATGGGGAACATAGGTATGGGATAAGGAGATTTCTAATAGAAACCCGGTCTCAAGCTATGGGAGAGCTTCCATCTCAATATCCTCTCGGTGCTAAGTATATATCCCATGGAATAGTCATTATTCTTTACTTTTCTTATTATCCATGGAAGGCACATCAAGTAGCCAATCCAAGCTAGGTTTCATTAGAATAGCTCCTAAATCTTGATTCAAAGTTTAGTTTAGAAAGTGTTTCAACTCTCAGAATCCTTATGTGAGAAAAACCTTTCACATTCATGTATTGAGTAGTATGTGAGAAATCATTTCACAACAACAACAACATTTATGCTTCACTCTCAAAGCAATCTTAAATTATTTTCATCAATTTCATAATGAACATGCACATCTTCATAAATTCATCTTTCACAGTTCAAAACCCACATTATGGGTGTGTTTGGTATGAAGGAAAATGTTTTCTTGGAAAATAAGTACATTTTTGACTTATTTTCTCATGTTTGGTTGGTAAGTAGAAAATATTTTTTTCGAAAAAGATTTTTTAGTGTTTGTTTTATGAATGAAAAATATTTTTGAGAAAATATCTTTTATTTTTACTAGAGAGTATAAAATAATTTTTGAATTGAAATTGAAATTATTTTTTAAAAATAAACTTAATTTTTTTTTGAGGGAGGGTGGGGTGATGAGCAGGCGCGGGGGGGGGGGTGTAGGGGGTGAGATGGGGTAAAAATAATAATTTGAAATTAAAAATTATTTTTAAAAACAAATTTAATTTTTTTTGGAGGGGGGTGGGGGGCTGATTGGGGAGGGGTCGCGGGTAGGGGTGGGGTGGGGTGGGGTGAAAAAATAAAAATTGGATATTGGAAATATTTTTTTTAAAAGAACTTTAATGTTTTTTTGGAGGGGGGGGGTAGTGGGGCTGGCCGGTGGGGGGGGGGTCCCGGGTAGGGGTGGGGTGAAAAAATAAAAATTGGAAATTGGAAATATTTTTTAAAAACAAACTTTTTTTTAGGGAGGGGGGTAGGGGGTGAGATGGGGTAAAAAAATAAAAAATTGAAATAAAAAATATCTTTTAAAAACAAACTTAAATTTTATTTGGAGGGGGTGGGGGGCTGATTGGGAGGGGGGGTCCCGGGTAGAGGGTGGGGTGGGGTGAAAAAAATAAAAATTAGAAATTGGAAATATTTTTTAAAAACAAACTTTAAATATTTTTTTTTGGGGGGCGTGGGGCTGGCTGGGGGGGTCAAGGTAGGGGTGGGGGCTGTTGGGGGGGTGGCGGGGGGTTTCGAGCGTAAGGGCGGGGTGGGGTGAAAATAAAAATTTGAAATTGAAAATATTTTTCAAAAAAAAAAACTTTAAATTTATTTTGGGGGAAGGGGAGGTGGGGGCTGGGGGGGGGGGTCAAGGGTAGGGGTGGAGTGAGGTAAAAAATTAAAAAATTAAAATTGAAAATATCTTTTAAAAACAAACTTTAAAATTCTTTTTTTGGTGGGGGGCTGGCGGGAGGGGGGTGGTAGGGAGCTGGGGGGGGGGTCAAGGTGATGGTGGGGTAAAAAAAAAATTGAAGTTGAAAAATATATTTTAAAAATAAGCTTTAAATATTTTTTTCAACAAAGAAAATTGATTTTTTCAACAAAAAATTGTAATTTGAAGTTAGAGAAAAGTTTTGGAAAATGTTTTCCTTAATTTCTGAAGGGAAGTCATTTTCCTTAAATTTGAGGAAAATGAGTTGATTTGGAAATCATTTTCCAAATATATTTTACCCAACCAAATATGAGAAAATTGGAAAACATTTTTTGAAAAATGTTTTCCTTCATACCAAACACACCCTATATCATCATAACTTAGAAAACATGGGTTATGCATGGGTTCATGGAGAATTCAACTTAAATCATGTAATTTCTTCAATTCATGCATAAGAAGACATAAAAAAAATAAATTGGATCAACATTGAAAGAAACTCATTGCATTTGAGTAAAACCCTAGTTTGATTGGGGAATCTACCTTTACAAAATTGGAGAATTTAGGAACCCTATGGAGGGGAGATCTTCATAGGTGAAAACTAAGAGTTCAAAGCCTCAAGCAATAGGTGAATTTGGAGACTTAATCTTGAAACCCTAACTTGACTTCTTGTTCTTCCTTAGAAATAGAAATATTTAGAGAGGATGAACTAGTTCAACTTTTTGAAAATTTAAGTAAATGAATTGAATTGGGTGATTTGGGGGTTTAAAATCATTATATATGGCCTAGTGTAGAGGGTAAACCAAAATAGTATTAAGTTAAAACAATTTGGAAAAGACTGAAATGACCCTAACTTAAAACTGCCGAAATGCCTCTCTAGAAGGGCTTCACAGGCCGTCTAGAGCACCCCGGCCCTCCTAGAAGATCATGAAGATGCTCTGCCTGACAAGGCTTTACTATTTCGGGCATAACTTTTTACTCCGACCATGGAATCCGGCAAACTTAGTGGCATTGGAAAGAGGACTCATAATCTTTAATTTGATATGTCATGGAACACCTAATTCATTTTAAGCTGAAAGATATGATTGTTTGATGTTGACGCTAAACTCAAAGTCATACAAGTCTCCTTCATGGAAACCTCCACGGTCTGTGTGAAGCTTCACAGACTTTTTAGATGTCTGTGGTCCTTTACACTGACCTCGGAGAACACCCTACCAACTAGGTGACTTGTACGACCCATTTGACGGGCCGTCAAGACCATAACGGGCAATTTGGGGCACCTTCAAGGTGACCCCTACCTGAGGAAGGTTCTGGAAATGTTCACGAGTCCCTTAACAGACTGATATCCCCTACACGTCCCTTCTAGGGCTCCGTGGAGGGTTCCATGGTCCATTTTTGGGTTCTTGACTGGCCCGCTTAACCCATTTCTAGCCCTTCTCTAATCCAAAGTGTTACACTCTTTAAGTTGATATGTGAAGTTTATGTTAAATGCGTGTTGTGTGCTTGAGTTGTGTTGTTGGACACTTCCCACTCCTTTTCTGCTTAGCGTGATCTCATTCAAGGATGAATGTTCCCAAAGGGGAGATGTAGTAACACCTTAGACTTCGAAAGAGCTAAATAGATGTTCGTACAAGTTACCCATCAGTTTTTTGTTTTAGGTCAACTTCAAACGACCGTATCTTTTAGCAAATTAGGAATTAGGTGACCCATGAGCTATCAAATTGAAGGTCTTTGAGTCATCTTTCCAACACCACCAAGTTTGCTTAATTTTGAGCTCAGAGTAAAAATTGATGCCCGTTTGAGTGAAGCCTCTGTATTTAAGAAATCTCATTCGTTTTAGAAAAGGGTATTTTTTGTCTTTTCCTTCTTCCCACTAGGCTTAGCACGTTTTTCCTCACCAATTAAGGGTTAAATCAGATGCCAAACCATTCTTTATTGTTCCCGAACACTTAGAAAAATAAGAGAAGAGTTCAAGGTTAGAAGGAACTAGGTTTTGAGCATTCGTCAAGATCCCGTCGATATTCACTAAGAACATTGTTCTTTCTAGGTATGTAAGGCTTCTCATGGTGATGGACTTGTTCGTCCTTACGCCATACATCTAATTTACCTGCAAAATTGTTGTATCTAAAGGCTTCTGGAGTAGTTCATGATATTTGTTCAATTCTTTAATAATGGAGGTTGTGAATTCGTTTGTGTTGTGGATCTTGGGTAAGAGTCACATTTAAAGATTGTTACATTGAAAGTTTCAATGAATTTGTGTTGGGTTTTAGAATCAAGAAGAGTTTTGGAGAATTTCCCCCATTCTAAACTATTTGGGAACTTGTTTTGGCTTGAAATATTCGTCAGAAATCTGGGCAGGGGTGTGTGGTGGCATGCCACCCAAGGCGCCAGGACTTTTGCTTCATAGTTTGGGGCATGGCGTCCCACAACAGTTGTGCGCCCCAAACATTGGCCAGTAGTTTGGGGCTTTGCACCCCACGCCAGCAGTACGCTAGGGTCGGCCTGTCTTTTTTCTTTCCGTACTTCATTCTTAACGTGTTCCTTTGAATGGTGATGTAACACCCCGTATTCTCCATATGTTGGTTCTATTCATATGACAATTGAAATAGAATCGTCATATACGAGAGGGAAAAGTTTCTTATATGAGTAGTGATGGTTTGAATTTATATCGGAAGGTGATGTGATGCCCACACGTTGCAGCGGGTATATGTCTAAGTTAACCTCGATGGAAGTGTTTAAACATGAGATAGTAAGGTGGCATTTGAGCTTAAAGTTCAAAGTGAAGTATTAATTTAAAGCAAAAGGGAGTAATATTTAGAAAATTGAATAAAATAAGTAAGCTGCTTGCTTGACTTAACTAAGCTAGTAGGTGACAAGTAGGTGCATCACCTACTTTGACTTATTGTCTATCCTAAAGAACCAAGTAGATGGATCACCTACTAAGACTCTTTTGACCAGATTATTGGGCCAAGTACACTACCACCTACTTGCTTTAATTATGGCCCAAATTGAGTAGACGAGGGATAATTGGCAGCAAGGCCCAACAAGTTTCAAGTCCTCAAAGGCCCAAATTAAAAGGCCAAGTAGGTGGGTCACCTACTTGACAATATATTTCCCAAAATTGGCCAAGAAATTCGGCCAATGAACCTCCCTTTTAAAGGGATAAAGATCAGATCTTAATTTTAACTTGAAAAATTTCAGATTTATTACGTTTCTCTCTTGGTGTTTCTTGGCGTCACACAAAAGTCCTAAAACACCTTAGTGTTCTTGAATATTTTCCCCCTTTTCAGGCAAAAGTTTGAAGGGGAGTTTAAGTTCTTGAACTACAAGATTAGAAGATAAATTTTCACAAACTAAGTAAGGCTACTGCCCACTTTTGCCTCTCTTTAAATACAGGTTTTGGGTTGAGAATTTTTTTTAAATATTTTTCAAGAACTCATGGATCGTGATAATTCCTTGAGTTCAATATTCTCCTATTATGCTGAAGGATTTTTTGGGATTGATAGTAGTTGCTTTATGTATATTGTTGTTGGGGGCAGCTTGGGTATCTTGGCAGGGGATGTATGAAGTTATATTCATGTATAGAAGAAGGGTATGGTGATTCACCATTTGTGTAAGGGTTGTATGGGCCTACTGTCCGTCAAGTGTTTAGCTACTATTTTACGAGGCCCTCAATGTGATTAGCTGCTAACATTAGTTTAATCATGAATTAAATTGTAGATTAACACCCAAAAGGGAGGCTGAATTGTGATAGTTGAATTGGTCAGAAAGTAAGGTATGTAAGGTTATTCGACTCCATATTACTTTGCATGAAATCTGATATTTGTGATTAATATCAACGAAGTGAATTTCCTCAGTTCTATTCTTAGTAAGGGAAACATAGTGGCAGCGTATGGTCTCCAAATAACTAACAATACTTTCCCCCTCTCCCTAGTGTGTAGAATTAATTCATTCTATGCTCATTACTCTACACTTGTATAATTATCCTCCTATGTGCTAATATAGAAATGGTATTCGCAACAGCATGATTGGTGAACTCTCCTCTAACTCAATTGAAGTCAATTGTGGCATTTAAGCTTATTAGTAATTCATTGATGTTACATTTCCCCTTGTGTTATGGTTACTACCTTGAAGTTATTATCCTCATGTATTCTACTACTAGTCTGTGGTTCAAAATCTCAAAAATGATTATGACTACCAAAACAACAATCTCAAAGCCTAAAGAAACTAATTGAAGCAATCTGTATATTTAAGGGTGGAAGCCCAGGGGAAAATGCCTAGAATGGGTCGATCCCAATTGGTATAGAAGGGTGGTAGCTCAGGGGTGAAATCCTAGCATGAGCCGGTCCCAATTTGTGTAATTATGAGGACAACATCCGAGGGGTTAAAATGCATAGCATGGGTTATCCTCTTCTACTACTGGTCAGCTAGTCATTTGTATCACATAATTACACAAGAGTAAACAAAGGTGCTCTTCTATTCTAATATATGCACTTATATATTTGTACATGATTTCATTTGAGCCCAAGTTTTACATATGCTATTGCCTGACATATTCAGTACATTTTCTGTACTGACTTCCCTTACGGAGATGCTGCATTTCATGCTGCAGCCACAGGTATTCCAGCTAGTCGACCTCTTTAGTAGTAGCACAGGTAATCCGCTGCTATTGGTGAAGCTCCAGGTTGATTCGAGGCTTACCAAGTCTTTGGCATCTATTTTGCTACTGTATCATAGTTAAGGGTAAGGTAGGGCCTTGTCCTGTCCTAAACAAAGGTAGTCTATCTTTTAGAGGCTTTGTAGACTAATTATATAGTTCAGTTGTGTCTTGTCTCTTTACAGTTGTGGCCTCAACGGGAAAGTCTTGTATATATGTTTTGGGTTTGCCTATGTTTGTTCTTATCACTGCATCCTATATGAACTTGTCACAACTGTAAATTGTCATAGTTATATATGCATAGTAAGAACAACTATATGTGGGTTCTCTGGGGCCTTTAAGGCATCGGGTGCCTGCCATCTTAATGGGAATTGAGGCATGACAAAATGGTATTAGAGCAGGTTTTCCTAGGGATTCTACAAAGTCTAGTCTCTGTAGAGTCTATCTTATGGTTATGTTGTGCACCACATTTATATACAGGAAGCTACGAGGCATGTAAGAGTTGTCTCTTTTCTTTCATTTCTTAGATCGTGTTATAGAGCCAATGTTGTAGGTGGATCATATCTAACTTCTAGATTATTTTATTATAGCAAAGATGCTGGTTATGAGACGGAGTACAAGTACATGTTAGCGAGTAGATGTGGCTGCCCAAGAAGGGACAAGCCAACCACCACCTAGTCAAGCTATTCAAAGTGAGGCTCAAGATGAGTCTTTATCACAGACTTCCCCGATGCCTCCATCTCCAAAAGATCTAAGGAGGGAAGCTGCACCTCGAGAACCCACTGTTAATGCTACAGAGTAGGATTTAAAGAATGTGGTCCAATTATTGACTCGTATATTTTCTGGCCAAGGGCAAGGGCAAGAGGGTCCACTTGCAGGTACTAGAGGTGCAGACAGGGCTGCTAGTGTGCGGATACATGATTTTCTTAATTTTGACCCTCCATCATTCACCGGGTCAGATCCTAATGAAGATCCTCAAAACTTTGTCGATCAATTGCACCAGACTTTTGATGTTATGCATGTATCTGATAAAGAAGCAGTTGAACTAGCAGTATATAGATTAAAGGGTGTGGCAATTTTGTGGTACGAAGCTTGGAAACAATCTAGGGGTACACGTGCACCTTCAATTATTTCTAATGATTTTAAAAAGGCATTCATTGACCATTATCTACCATTAGAGATTCGGGAGGCCCGTGAAGATCAGTTCTTAAATCTCCACCAAGGGAATATGAGCGTGAGAGAGTATAGTCTCTAATTTAATTCCTTGTCCAGGTACGCTCCTAATGTTGTAGCTACTATGGAGGATAGAGTTCATCGATACGTAGATAGATTGGATTCGTATCTGGTTAGAGATTGTACCATTTCTTCATTGAATAAAGACATGGATATATAGCAAGAATGCAAGCTTTTGCACAAAAGTTGGAGGATCATAGACAAAGAAGAAGGACCCAAGAGTTGGAAAGAGGGCAGTCCAAGAGAGCCAAATCCACGGGGCAGTTTATGCCATCCCAAGGTGAGTTTAGGCCTCGGTTCTTTAATAGACCACCTAGGCCCATCATCTTCCTACTATATAGCTAGTGCCCCACCTTAGTTCCAAGAGTCTAGGGCAAATTAGTGTGGGCAAAGAGGTGAAGGCGAAGGGTCACGAACAACGGGGCACCAAGAGCAGGGAAATATGAGCCAATCAAGACCTCCTCGATAGCCTTGTAAACAATGTGAAAGAAATCATTTAGGTGCATGTCGGTTTGGGACAAATGCTTGGTTTTGGTGTGGTACACCAGGTCATATGATGAGAAATTGCCCTCATAGGGGCATGGGTGGTGTGGCACAATCTACTAAATCATTTGTTGCATCATCATCATCGGCATCTTCTTGAGGTAGGGGACATGTGCCTATTGATCATGGTAGAGGAGCTAGGGGAGCAGCTAATTCCAGTGGAGTTCAGAATCACACATATGCTCTAGGGGATCGACAAAATTTGGAAGCTTCGTCGGATGTGGTTACAAGTACATTGTCTATATATTCACATATTGTATATGCATTAATTGATCCGGGGTCTATACTATCATATGTCATTCCATGGATTGCTGGGAAGTTTGAAAAAATGCCAGAATTATTGGTTAAATCATTTGAACTGTCTACGCCGGTTGGCGAGTCTATTATAACTAGAAGGGTCTATCGTAATTGCATAATAACTGTTTGTGAACGTTATACATTGGCTAACCTTGTTGAACTATAAATGATAGATTTTGATGTTTTAATGGGTATGGATTGGTTAGCTTCTTGTTATGCAACGGTAGATTGCCGAACCAAGATAGTGCATTTCCATTTTCCAAAAGAGGTAGTCCTCCAATGGAAAGGTAATATTGGGGCGCCAAGAGGTAAGTTTATGTCTTATCTTAAGGCAAAGAAGATGATGTCCAAAGGATACATATGTCATCTGGTGAGAGTGAAAAATATAGATGCAGAGCCACCAACTCTCCAATCCATTCAGGTGGTAAATGAATTTCCTGATTTATTTCCTGAAGACCTTTCGAGTTTCCCTCCAGAACCAGAAATAGAGTTTGGTATTGATGTGATCTAGATACTCAACCTATCTCCATCCCTCCTTATAGAATGGGCCCGACAGAATTACGGGAGTTGAAGGAGCAATTAAAAGACTTATTAAAAAGGATTCATATGGCCTAGTATGTCTCCATGGGGAGCGCCAGTTTTATTTGTACGTAAGAAAGATGACTCATTGAGAATGTGAATTGACTACCGACAATTCAATAACGTACCAATTAAGAATAAATATCCCCTATCTAGAATTGATGATTTGTTTGATCAGTGGTGCTTAGTGTTTTTCAAAGATCAACTTAAGGTCGGGTTATCACCAAGTGAGGGTGAAAGACAAAGATATACCCAAGACCACTTTCCGAACACTGTATGGTCATTTTGAGTATTTATTTATGTTATTCGAGCTAACAAAAGCATCAACATATTTTATGAATTTGATGAATAGGGTGTTCAAGACATTTCTAGATGTATTTGTGATAGTATTCATAAATGACATTTTGGTGTAATCAAGATCGAAAGAGGACCATGCTACTCACTTGCGGCAGGTGTTACAAATTCTTCGTTATCGTGAGTTGTATGAAAAATTCTCTAAATGTGAGTGTTGGTTGAAATCTATGGCATTCTTAGGTCATAATGTATCTGATGAAGGAATAAAGGTCAATGCTCAAAAGATTGAAGCGGTGAAGAACTGGCCAAGACCTAAACTTCCTACGGAGGTTCGTAGTTTCCTGGGATTGGCAGGTTATTATAGAAGGTTCGTTGAAGGATTTTCTTCCATTTCTGCACCCTTTAAAAAGCGAACACGCAAAACAACAAAGTTCCAATGGAGTGATTTATGTGAAAGAAGCTTCCAATAGCTGAAGAATAAATTTTCTACACCTTTATTGGTTGTGATGCTTCGGGAGTGGGATTAGGATGTGTAGTGATGCAGCATGGTAAAGTAATAGCTTATGCCTCAAGGTAGTTGCATCTATATAAGAAAAATTATCAAACCCATGATCTAGAGTTAGCAGCAGTTGTGTTTGCTTTGAAGATATGGCGCCACTTCTTGTATGGAGTTCATGTTGATATAAATACTGATCACAAGAGTTTGCAATATATCTTTAAGCAAAAGGACCTAAATATGAGGCAACGAAGATGGCTTGAGCTATTAAAGATTATGGCATTGATATCTTGTATCATCCCGGGATAGCAAATGTAGTAGCTGATGCATTAAGTCGTAAAACAATTGCAAGCAATTCTGGGAAGTCCTCAGAAAGATAAGGAATAACTAAGGATCTATAATAACTAGCTAGCTTGGGGGTTCGCCTTCTTGAGTCTCCGGATGAACGGGTTATCGTGCGAACTGTGGAAAAATCTTCATTAGTGGCTGAAGTTAAAGAGAAGAAATATAAGGACCCTATTCTATTACAAATTAAAGAGAATGTACATAAAGGTATGACAGTGGAATTTGAGCTTACGGAAGATGAAATACTCTGGTACCAAAATAGATTATGTGTACCCAATATAAAGAAAGAGGATTATGACGGAAGCACATCATTCAAGATATTATATTCATCAGGGGTCAACCAAAATGTATCATGAGTTTAAAGAAGTGTATTGGTGGGTTGACATGAAGAAGAACATTGCAGAATTTATGGCTCAATTCCCAAACTATCAACAAGTTAAAGTAGAGCACCAAAAGCCCGAAGGTTATATGCAACGTATAGACCTTCCAGTTTGGAAATAGGACATGATCAACATAGATTTTTTCACTGGTTTGCCTCGTTCATTTCAGATGTTTGATTCTATATGGGTAATTGTTGATAGACTCACCAAATCAGCGCAGTTCTTGCTGGTCAAGACTACTTATACACTTGAAGAGTATGAAAGGTTGTATATTAAAGAGATAGTTCAACTACATGGAGTGCCAATCTCTATTATATCTGATAGGGGAGCTCAATTCACTATAAATTTTTGGAAGTCATTTCAGAAGAGTTGGGAACACAAGTGAATTTAAGTACAACCTTTCACTCTTAAACATATGGTCAGGCAGAACGTACAATTCAAACACTTGAGGATATGATACAAGCTTTTATATTAGACTTCTAAAGTAGCTGGGATGATCATTTGCTGCTGATCGAGTTTGCATACAAAAATAGCTACCACTCAAATATCAAAATGGCACCTTATGAAGCTTTGTATGGGAGAAAATTTAGATCAATAATCGGCTGGTTTGAAGTGGGTGAGACTGCCTTATTTGGGCCAGATCTTGTTCATCAAGCTATGGAAAAAGTAAAGGTGATATAACAACGGCTAGAAACAACTCAAAGCTGACATAAATCATATACAAATGTTAGAAGGCGAGGAATAGAGTTTTCTTTAAGAGATTGGGTGTTTTTGAAGGTGTCACCAATGAAAGGGGTAATGAGATTTCGTAAAAACGAAAAGTTGAGTCCCCGCTATATAGGGCCATATAAGATAACTGATATACCTTGAGTTTACGGTATTTTTGATGCCTTTTACTTGGATTTTGTGTGAGTCTTGGGCATTTTTTTATTAGATATGATGGTGTTTGATCTCATTTTGCAGGAAATTGGTTTGAAGCAGTTGTTGTTGAAAATAGATAAAACAGTAGGAGTTTGGCAACCTACGAGCTCACCCACAAGCCGTCACTTAGTTGACGAGCCGTAGGTGGAAGCCATGGGTCAGAGGTTCAAGGAAGTCTGACCTAAGTGTCGAACCACGGAGGCGACCTACGCCTCGTAGCTTGAGTGATGGACCATTGATGGGAGCCGTCGTTTGATTCAGAAAGTAGAGTTCAAGTACTTGAACCACGGACGCACAGGACAGTGCGTGAATTGACCTACGAACCAATGAGAAGACCAATAAATTTTGCCAACTGCTGAACCACGGAGGTGACCCACATACCATTGGCTGATCCACGGTCCGTTGTTGGTCACCGTCAGTCGAAAGTGCCAAAACCAGAATTTTCCTTATTTTCTTTTCCTACTTGGTTTAGGATATAATTACTATATATATATAAGTTGTAATTTATGTTTTTAGGGGTTAGAACTTTTTGGATACTTTTGTTCTAACCTTTTGGAGTTATTTTACAAACTTTTTAGCAATTTAATTCTTGAAGCTCGTTTATGCAATTTGCTTTTGATTTTCAATTCAAGATTTTGGTATTCATCTACTTTGATTGTATGTTCATGATTCTTATTATTAACAACAATATGAATTGTGACTTCTCAAGAATGAGTAGCTAAATCCAAAACTACGGTTGTGGGAACCATGAGCAATTAACAAAGTATGACTAATAAATATGTAATTCTAGAATAGTGTTTATGCATGTATTTTTAATCCTTTTGTTTAGAATGCATTTCAACGATGGCCAACGTTAGAAATCACCTCGTTCCTACTTGACGGACCAAGGAGGTAATGAATGAGAAAAGGATTAAACAATGGAGACTTAGTTAATATTAGCTGCTATCTAATAGACTGACCTTAATCAATTGATGTGAGGGCAAATCCGACTAATCGTGCCGCGACATTAAATCAAGCACTACTTGAGAGGCAACCTAGGATGTACAATCTAGCCAACGATAGGAGTTTTTTTTTAAAAAAATTTAGTAGTTCAGATAGAATTCTTTGTTTGAGTCTTAGTGTTGGTTAGAGTAGAGTGGAATAGGGTCCGTGTCTAGAAAGAGTCCAGAAAATGTAAAAGGGAAGCCCTAATGTTTGCTATTTGTGCAGGAAGAAAAGGAAAAATCTCCAAAATTTTCTCTGATGTAGTGGTCTACGATTCCCATAGACGGTTCGTCATTCAATCGACGGACCGTAGATGGCATCCATAGACCCCAGGTATGTTTTCTAACTTTCACTAAGTATAAAAGTGAACCACGGTGCCTATTGACGGACCGTCGATCGACCCACGAACCGTTGACAGGGTTTCGTGGGTCCAAGTTAGGGTTTGCAGTGGACCCGACGTGGACCCCATTTAAATAAAAACACTTCATTTTTAAATAGTTACCCTATTTGCCTCTTCTCCCCAACCATTTCAAACCGTTAAATTGCCCCATAACACACACATTAACCTTCCCCACTTCTCCTATACAATCCCCACTTCCATTTTCTTTCACTTCCCCAAATCTTCCCCAACTTTCCCAATATTTCTTTTCTTTCCATTCTTTCTCTCTTCCACAAAGCATCCAAGTCCGGGTTCGGTGTCAAGGTCTGATTAAAGAACACACGAATCACTGCACTACTCACTCACACACTTTGTTTACTTGTATGGTAATCGATTTTACCAAAACTTTAAATTTTTCATTGTTGAATTTGAAGTCACAAAGTTGTACTTGACCTTGGGTATTGAATTGCATGTAAAAGTGTAAATATAGTTCTACTTTACCCTTGGGACGATGGTATTGTGAGTGTGTTTCTTAATTGGACTCAGTAACGTGGGTTAGATGTTTAAGTGGGTGTCTTCAAAGGGTTTTCAAAATTTAATTGAATGGAATGTGAAAATTGGATGATTGAAACCCTAGGAGTGATAGATTACCATGTAATATGCTGAAAAATATGTTTTAGATATTGTATAGGTGTTGAATTGTGTTGATGGTTTTGTTGAGCATGTTAAACTAAAAGGTGAAATCATATGCCTGCTTACAACACTAATCGACAGCCTCAACCCACGGATCGTGGGTCACCCAACGGACCGTAGGTCGTGGTCTGTCGATCGAATGCACATAAAAATGGTTAAGTTGTGAACCACAACATGGACTGCGGTCCGTCGTTTAATCGATGGACTGTTCTGCACGTCAGTTGTTCCAACATCAGAGAACCAAATATGGACTCCCTGACATACGGAGGGGACCCACGGCTTGTCACTCCATCGACGGTTTGTAGGTAACCACCATAGGTCACAAAAATAGTTATTGCCTGAAGTTTTTTTTAATTTTTGTCTAAGTCCAAATAGTGTTCTTAAATTTGTTCTTGGTTCTTTTTGACTTCTTTAAGTACTAACTAAGCTTCTACAGGTTCGATGGCACCAAAACAAGCCCCCGTGTACGCAAGGAGAGCCAAGTCAAAGTCGGTAGCACCCTCGCTCTGACTCATTAATGAGTCCAGTGGGGAGGAGTACGCACCAGAGCACACTAGAGGCTCTCCCATTGTCCCCTTGACCACGAGGCACCGGAATAGGAAGGTGGTAGTATTGGAGAAAGAACACTCACCTAGTCCTACAGTTTCCCCCCCAGTGTGAGGAGGGGGTCCAACATTTAGAAGAGTCGCATTCTGGCTCAGAGTCGCAGTCCGGCTCCAGTTCTAGTGATACACCAGCCTCCACCTCCAATGCCACTAGCTCCGAAGAGGCTCATGACCCACCTGGCATACCGATGTTCCCTGTTCTTATAACCACCGAGCCAAACTGTGGTGTGTTGAGGGAAAATTCAAAATTTACTACGATAGGCAGAATCAGAATGAGCAACAGAAGCAGGCCAGAACTATTACTGAGGAGTGTCAGGTACTTACTGGGAGTCTTCACACTGTGCCAGCCATATCTGAGTTATTCAAAAAGCACAAGTGTGATTGGATGCCACGGAGTCCGGGCATGTTCAGTGAGGAAATGGTTAGGGAGTTCTAAGCTTCCTACGCCGCCACTATGCGGAACACTATGCCACCACGGGCTAAGCCACTAGCACAGCTTCTACTATAGGCCATATTGGTGCGGAAATTCCCCATAGACATCTCCAAGACTACTATTCACCATTTTATTTACGGCCCAACCCACACTCTATCAATTAATACAACAGAGTATGACTACAGGATATGGGTGGTTCAGAGTGGGGCATTTCAGAGGGATGCTGAGCAGCGAGAGTCCTTATTGAGATGAATGGTACATCATATTTCCAAGGATGGAGAGAGCACCGAGTGGGTGCGTAATACTATCTTACCTATCAGAAAGGTAACTATGAGCTTTGCTGTGAAGTTTTTTTGGTCCATTGTGCATACTAGATTGTCTACTACACAGGTAGACAACGTCGTTACTTGGGATAGGGCTTTGATGTTAGCAGCGATTATGGCGGGGCTCGAGCTTGATTTCTTCCGTATTCTGATTGCCGAGATTGATTAGAGGGCTTTTAAGATTACTACTACCTTGCCTTTCCCTTAAATTATTTTTCAGCTTTGCAGGAAGGCTTCAGTGCCTATTTAGAATTGTGATTGATTGACATAGGCGACGAAGACTGTGGACGTCGACCTCATTGGAGATGATGCTAACCCCACAGCACTGCGGAAAGGACCACAAGTAGACCTACCTTCTTTGGGTGTTGATTTGGCCGGTGATGTGGAAAAGATTCAGGTTAAGCATGGTGCTAACACTACTATGCCTGCCACTACAGCAGATGCACAGGCTTCCTCTCCACTTCCACCAGTCGTGCTTCGAGCTCTTCACTAGCCACTACCCCTTTGGGGCTTACTTTAGTACCTCTGGCCCGAGTCCAGAAGTTTGAGATATAGATGGCCACCCTGTTGCAACACATGCGTCCATGGATGTAGAGGTCCGTGGATGAGTCCGAGGCTCGTACGGAGAGGATGATGGACACAAAGATTCAAGCGATCCATAAGCATGTAGATGAATTCGAGCTTCGCATATTTGAGAGGCCTAGGCCTACTATTGATGTTACTACTTTCCAGATGGAGTTGAATAGGCTTTGATCTAATGTCTATGCCCTCCTCACTCCCGCTGAGGCCATCCCCGAGCCAACACTAGAGGATGAGGCAGATGACATGGTGATTACTACATTTTTTGATGATACTATGCCACCACCCGGCCCTTCCCGTGTAGTTAGGAAGCGCACCCGCTCTTCCGAGCAGACTTCAGATGATGAGGAGGCCCGACGAGCTAAGAAGAGAGAGAGGCAGCAGGTCGAGGCTGCCTAGAGACAGTTTCATTTTGAGGAGGAGTTGTGACTACAAAGTGCCCGTGAGATGGAATTTATGGGTGCATCAGGTTCAAGGAGCACTATTGATTGTGTTCTCATTGTTCATGATGGCGCTACTGAGGGAATCAATATTGCTGATCCAGTGGGTTTTAGGAAATAAGACTCACCAACTTCTTGATGGGTCCTTGGTGCTTATGCGCCACAGGTTTGCTTCACCCTTTGTCTTACATATTTTCTTGTGTTCATTGAGGAAAATTGCACAATTTTTTTGTGGTGGTGGGGTAAATGGATTGTGAGTAGTAGGGTGAAGTCTGAGTAATCCAACTCATAACCCTCCCTTCGGGTTTTCTTTCTTGTGTTCTTTTCCCCCAAGGGACTATTTTACATTTATGTTGAACCGGCATGTGTAGGATTGTAGAAAATGTAGAAGTAGATTGAAAGAATGAAAGCATGATGGCATAAGAGCATGAAAATTGATACCTGTCCAAAATTTTGAAATGTGCTATATCTATAGGTTTAATGAGTTGAATGGGTTGGATCTTTATGTGACATGATAGGAACCGGTATGATAGCATGGCTTAAGCTAAAACTTGAACTAGGTGCTTCAATAATTCGATAATGATACAATGTGCCAAGTGTGTGTGAAGTGATTTTGTATGTTCATGCAGTGTGTGCCAATCTAGAACTTGCCTCGTTGGTCCTATTAATATAATCTAGGATGGGAATTGGGAAATGATCATAGGCCCTTGTTCAAATAAGTCCACTTAAGCCTAAAATGATCCAACCAAAAGAAACAAATGCTCCCTTCGATCCAAATGTTTGAGCCTAATGAATACCACTTCTTTGAATACATCTAACTCACCTTCCCTAAAAAATTGTTTTGGCTCTGATCTATCCTTGGACATTATGCACCTTAACTTAAGCCAAAAGCCTAAGTTGAGGGTGGCTAATTTAGAAGTTACCTTAATCTTGGCTCTGGTCCGACCTAGGACATCGTGCACCTCAACTCATGTAAAATACATAAGTTGACGGTGGCTATGAAAAAGGAAACTAAAATAAAAGGGTATGAAAAGTGTTGTGTGTAGAAGAAGAAAAAGATAGAAAAAGGTGTGACTGAATTCAAAAGAAACAAAAAGAGTGATAATGATGCTGAATAACAAAGAAAGATGATGTAAAAGAAAAAGAAAAGAAAAAAAGAAGAATGAATAAGTCAAAGTCACATCTGTGCTGAAATAAGCCAAGGAAAAGAGCAGAAAACAAAAAGCTGTCAGAATTGGTTGAGAAAAGAGGTAGATAGCCAATGTAATGTCAAGGAGGGCATAAAAGTCACTAAAAATATCCCAATGTATCCTACCTGACCCTGAGCCTACGTCACAAGCTAAGAAAGTCCTATAGTGAACCTAGTGACAAGTCTGGAGAGTCTATGCAGTGCAAATAAGGGCAAGCCTATGGTATTGAGCACTAACTGTATTTGAATTAACTTCTGAGTGTGAGTGTTTACCGAATCTGTAATCTCAAATATCATATTCTGTGTGAAAAAGGATTTCTTTGTGGTAAGGGCACTAGTTACATTGTTGGAGAGTTGGTACCTTGGTGATTGTCGAAAGTGTATGTGGTGATATTTGTTGGTCTGTCTATGTCATGTTTTGATCCGCATGAGTTAGCTTATTGAGTCTGAATGAAAAGATTTGCACTAAGGGAAAGAATTGATTTAGAAAGCCATGTGATTGCTTGAGTTTTTATGTTTGCTTCTACATGAGTGTCGTTTAGAGTTTTAGTGCGTCGCTTGAGGACAAAAACAATCTTAAGTTGAGGGTGTTGATATACCGTGATTTTACGGTATTTTTGATGCATTTCACTTGCAGTTTGTATGAGTCTTGGACATCTTGTTATTAGATATGATGGTGTTTGATTTCATTTTATAGGAAATCTGTTTGAAGCAGTTGTTGTTGAAGATAGATAAAACACCAGGAGTTTGGCAAACTACGAGCTCACCCACGAGCCATTACTCATTTGACGAGCCGTAGGTGGAAGCCGTGGGTCAGAGGTTCAAGGAAGTCTGACCTAAGTGTGGAACCACGGAGGCGACCTACGCCCCGTAGCTTGACTGACGGACCATCGATGGGAGCCGTTGTTTGATTCAGAAAGTAGAGTTCCAGTACTTAAACCACAGACATGCAGGACGGAGCGTGAATGGACCTACAAACCATAGGTGGCAACAATCGATGAGAAGACCAATAGTTTTTGCCAACTGCTGAACCACAGAGGTGACGTACAGACCGCTGGCCGATCCACGGTCCGTCGTTGGTCACCGTCAGTCGAAACTGCCAAAACTGGAATTTTCCTTATTTTCTTTTCCTACTTGGTTTAGCATTTAAATACTATAAATATAAGTTGTAATTTACATTTTAAGGGGTTAGACCATTTTGGAGACTTTTGTTCTAAGCTTTTGGAGTTATTTTTCAAACTTTTAAGCAATTTAATTCATGAAGCTCGTTTATGCAATTTGCTTTTGATTTTCAATTCAAGATTTCAGTATTCATCTACTTTGATTGTAAGTTCATGATTCTTCTTATTAACACAATATGAATTTTGAATTCTCAAGCATGAGTAGCTAAATTCACAACTAGGATTGTGGGAACCATGAGCAATTAACATAGTATGACTAATAAATAAGTAATTCTAGAATAGTGTTTATGCATGAATTGTTAATCCTTTCGTTTAGAATGCGTTTTAATGATGGCCAACGTTAGAACTTGCCTCCTTCCTACTCGCTGGACCAATGAGGTAAATAAGGAGATAAAGATTAAACAACGGAGATTTAGTTAAGATTAGTTGCTATATAATAGCCTGACCTTAATCAATTGATGTTAGGGCTAATACCCAACTCAATTGACGCGAGGACTAATCCGGGGTTAAAGGTAAGGGTCAGTAAAGTACACACCCGTAGACAGACCAAGTTGCGTGGTGAAATTCCCTACTTAGAGGACCAATCACTTAGGGATACCCAATTTATCAACCTTGCATGTCAAATACTAGGATAGAGTTACTATTGTTAGGAACACTGTGTTAAGAGCTTCTAGGGAACACTTATACCCTAGTTTTCATCTCATATTGATATCTCAAACTGCAAATCTTGTTTACTTGTTACTTAGTGATACAAATCAACAATTGTTATTTTATTTACAAATCCCCCTTTTGTTACTTTTCTCAGAAATAGTTTGACTAAACGTAGATAATTGTGAGTTAGCTTAAGTCTAAACTATATTCCTCGTGGGATCGACCCTAATCTGAAAGTTAGGTTCTTTATTTGGCAACGACCGCTTATACTTCTTTCGGGAGGTGTAATTTGGGTGTATAAATAACTCGAAGGGTTGGCCAAGTTGCATATGAGTTAGAACTACCTCAAGAGCTTTCTATAGTACAGTCGCTGTTTTATGTCTCAATGTTTCAAAAATACATAGGTGACATATCATATTACTCCTACTGAAGATGTACAAGTGACATGATTTCTCACTTACGAAGAAGTACCAATTGTTGTTCTGAATCGACAAGTTAAGAAGTTAAGAAATAAAGAAGTAACTTTTGTCAAAGTGTTATGGAGAAACAACCAAGTTCAAGAGGTTACATGGGAAGCGGAAGAAGCAATGAAGTCCAACTATCATCATTTATTTCAATATGATGAAAAAGGTCAAAGTGCTGAGTTGATGCATTGACAAGTAAGTATAAGTTTATATGAATTATGTGGCTAACGATAGAATCTAGCTTAATCTTAAACATTTATGGGAATGACTAACTATGCTAACTTTCGAGGATGAATGTTCTTAAGGAGGGGAGAATGTAACACCCCGTATTCTCGATATGCTAGTTCTATTCATATGACACTTGACATAGAATTGTCGTATACGGGAGGGACCAAGTTTCTTATATGAGCAGTGATGGTTTGAATTTAGATCGGAAGGTGATGTGATGCCCAGACATTTCAGCGGGTATACGTCTAAGTTAACCTCGACAGAAGTGTTTAAACTTGAGATAGTAAGGTTGCATTTGAACTTAAAGTTCAAAGTGAAGTATTAAGTTAAAGAAAAAGGGAGTAAGATTTAGAAAATTGAATAAAATACGTGAGCTTCTTGCTTGACTTAACTAAGCTAATATGTGACAAGTAGGTGCATCACCTACTTTGACTTATTGACCAGCCTAAACAACAAAGTAGGTGGTTCACCTACTAAAACTCTTTTAACCAGATTATTGGGCCAAGTACACTACCACCTACTTGCATTAATTATGACACTAATTAAGTAGACTGGAGGGATAATTGGCAGCAAGGCCCAATAAGTGTTGAAGTCCTCAAAGGCCTAAGTTAAAAGGCCAAGTAGGTGGGTCACCTACTTGACAATATATTTCCCAAAATTGGCCAAGAAAGTCGGCTAATGCACCTTCCTTTTAAAGGGATAAAGATCAGATCTTTTGCTTCATTTTTAACTTGTAAAATTTTAGATTTATTAAGTTTCTCTCTTGGTCTTTCTTGGCTTAACACATCAGCCCTAAAACACCTTAGGGTTCTTGAATATTTTCCCCCTTTTCAAGTAAAAGTTTGAAGGAGAGTTTAAGTTCTTGATGTACAATTTTAGAGGATAAATTTCCAGAAACTAAGGTAAGGCTACTACTCATTTTTTCCTCTCTTTGAATACAGGTTTGGGGAGGAAAATTTTGTATATAATTGTCAAGAACTCATGGATGTTGATGAATCCTTGAGTTCAATATTCTCCTATTATGCTGAAGGATTTTTGGGGATTTATAGTGGTTGCCTTATGTGTATTGTTGTTGGGGGCAGCATGGGTATCTTGGCAAGGGATGTATGAAGTTATATTAATGTATAGAAGAAGGGTGTGGTTATACACCATTTGTGTAAGGGTTGTATGGGCCTACTGTCTGTCAACTGTTTAGCTACTATTTGATGAGGCCCTTAATGTGATCAGCTGCTAACATTAGGTTAATCAAGAATTATATTGTAGATTAATAGCCCAAAGGGAGGCTGAATCGTGATAGTTATTTTGGTCAAAAAGTAAGGTATGTAAGGATATTCAATTCCATATTCCTTGGCATGAAATCTAATATTTGCGATTAATATCAACAAAGTGAATTTCCTAATTTCTATTACTAGTAAGGGAAACATAGTGGTAGCGTACGATCTCCGAATAGCTAACAATATCTAGCCCCTCTCCCTAGTGTGTAGAATTACTTTATTATATGTTCAATAATCTACACTTGTATAACTATCCTCCTATGTGCTAGTACAAAAATGGTATCCACAACAGCAAGATTGGTGAACTCTCCTCTTATTCAATTGAAGTCAATTGTGGTATTTAAGCTCATAAGTAATTCATTGATGTTACATAGGTCCTTGTGTCATGGTTACTACCTTGAAGTTATTATTCTCATATCTTCTACTACTGGTCCGTAATTCCAAATATAAAAAATGATTATGACCACCAAAACAACAAGCTCAAAGATTAAAGAAACTAAGTGAAGCAATCTGTATATTTAAGGGTGGCAGCCCAGGGGCAAATGCCTAGCATGGGTCGATCCCAATTGGTAAAGAAGGGTGGCAACTCAGGGGTGAAACCCTAGCATGGGTCGATCCCAATTTGTGTAATTATGATGACAACATCCCAGCGGTTAAAATGCCTAGCATGGGTCATCCTCTCCTACCACTGATTAGCTGGTAATTTGTATTAGATGCCTTACAAAGATTATAACGCACAGAAAAGTAAATAAAAGAATATAACACACATGATTCCACAAGAGTAAACAAAGATGGTCTTTTATTTTGATCTATGCACTTATATATTGGTACTTTATTTCATTTGAGCCCTTGTTTTACATATGCTATTGCCTTACATATGCAGTGCATTTTTTGTACTCACGTCCCTTACGGGGATGCTGTAGGTAGAGGTACTCCAGCTAGTAGACCTCTTTAGTAGGAGCACAGGTACTCCACTGCTATTGGTGAAGCTCCAGGTTTATTCAGGGCTTACCAAATCTTTGACACCTATTTTGTTACTGTATCATAGTTAAGGGTAAGGTAGGGCCTTGTCCCATCCTAAACTAAGGTTTTCTATCTTTTAGAGGCTTTGTAGACTAATTATATAGTTCACTTGTGTCTTGTATCTTTATAGTTGTGGCCTCAACCGCCAAGCCTTGTATATAAGTTTTGGGTTAACCTATGTTGGTTCTTATCACTGCATCCTATATGAACTTGTCAGAACTCTAAATTGTCATAGTTATATATGCATAGTAAGAACATGTATAGGTGGGTTCTCTCGGGCCTTTAGGACATCGGGTATCTGTCCGCCTTAATGGGAATTGAGGCGTGACACGTGACACGTGACTATGTTCTCTTCTTTGTATTAGATCCTAAAGGCTCCATTCATCCATGAGAGACCTTACATGTCCTAATCAGATGTCTTAATTTACATTCCAAACTAAAGTGAGTTTAAGAGGAAAGTTCAAGACGTCTTTTTGAGTCATTTTGAGAATTCTTTTGTAATCAAAAATGGTTTTGAACTAAGTCCTGAGGAAGTAAATATGATTAAGTATAAGAGTTGTATTCATGATTGAAAAAGAGTATAAGGAAACTAAGTATTTCAAAATGTAACACTTTTACATTTAAAGAGAGAAATGTTGATTTCTAGATGAGTTTATGAGTTTAGAGATATTTTAGAGTATTACCTCTTTTAAGAGGATATTTTGAGTAATTACCTCAAATTTAGATAGAGTTATGTTTCATACATTTGAGCATGAGTTTATATATTATTGGGAGTACTATTGTGCACCGATATGGGGATGAGTGTAGACAAATCACATACCTCATGAATCATGTAGCCAACATAGGTAAATGGTCATACTTTTTAGACGATTCCTTATTTCTTTTGAGCATAGCTTAGTGGATCCACTTAGTTAACGTGTTCTATATTCCGACAAGGTATATGACAGTTCTGGCAGCGTGGGCGAGACGTTGTATCATCACATTCTCATAGTGATGGTTCTCGGTAAGAGAATCTCCCAAATAAGAGTAAAGAACAACTTATTGTATTTTTATGCATATGAGTTAATACTTTCTGTTTTATAAAGCTTGAATAATGGATCTCATATTATTGCTTTTGTATTGGAGTTGAGTTGAGGTGAGTATGTCTTCCAGTATTATCAGTTGAGTTATCTATGCTTTTAGTTCCCCTTGCATGCTCGTACACTCAATGTACTGATGTCATTCGACCTGCATCTTATTTATGATGCAGATACATGTGTTCAGAGTCATCAACAGGCGCTTCGTTGATACCATTTGCACTCCAGCTAGATTTGGTGAGCCTCCTTGTTTTCTGGAGGGATTCACATTTCTTTCCTGTTTTGTTAAGTCCCGACATCTATCTTAGTATTTGGAGGCTTCATAGATAGTTATAGTTGAGGAGTCTCTCATTACTTTCCCTTTTGTTTAAATATTTTGAGGTTGTTTTACACAGTTTTACTATTTATGAACTTAAGTATTTTTCAGACAGTTGAACTTAGAGATTGTTGAGCTTAAACATTTATAATACTATTTCTAAGATTGTTTTGCTTGAGTAAGTCTTCCGGTAAGTAGTCAGTCAGGCCAAGGATTCGGTTGGGGACTGATGTACCGTGAGTTTATAGTATTTTTGATGCATTAAATTTGGAGTTTTGTATGAGTCTTAGGCGTTTTATCATTAGATGTGATGGTGTTTTGATCTCATTTTATAGGAAATAGGTTTTGGAGGAGTGGTGCCGAAAATGGTTGAAACAGGTGCAAGTTGGCAACAGATGAGCCCACCTACGAGCCTTCGTTCCTTCGACGAGCCGCAGATGACCCCATAGGAAAATGGACTAAGTTTGGAACAATGAAGCGACTACCAGACCGTAGGTCTTTCGACGAGCCATCGATGATGGGTCGTGGGTGACTTCAGAGAAGATGAGTTCCGGTCCAGGAATGACGATTGCACAGGACGGGTCATGCTTAGACCTACAAGTCGTAGGTCATGGCCGTCAATGACACCAACATGAATTTGACCAACTTCTGAGTGACGATGTTACCTATGAGCCATCGTTCGTGTGACGTGCCATAGGTGACCAGTCGTAGACAACACTGCCAGAACCAGATTTCCTTAAAACTTCCTTTTATACTTGGTTTAGGATTTATTTTCTATAGATACTAGTTTTAATTTTCATTTTTGGGTGTTAGACTTTTTGTGATACTTTGTTTTGCATTTGAGAATTATTTTGCAAACACTTTTGACAATTAATTCTTGAAACTTTGTTTATGAAATTTTGTGTTTTTTCTTCAATTTAAGATTCTGAATTTCATTTATTCTAATTGTAAGTTGATGATTTATTTTATTAACCCTAATATGAATTGTGATAATCCAACCATGAATAGCTAAATCCATAACTAGGGTTGTGGGAACTATGAGTAATTAACAATGTATGAGTAATAATTAATTTATTAATTCTGAAATTGTAACACCTCGCATTCGAGAAGACAGAAAAAAAATCCAGTTTTAAAAAATCTGGTGTCAGATCCTACGGTGCCATCTACGGCCCGTGGAACGACCCACAGACTGTAGGTCGGATCCGTGGATTGGCCAGTTAGTTTTTCAAAAATGTCTAGTTCCAGTACTTTTTCAACGGTTCACTAGGATGGACCGTCATTCAATGCATGAGCCATAAATAAGTTTCGTAGGTGAGTCCCAGACTTACTGAGATTTTTAGGCTGAAAGTTGAGGACCTCGATTGGGACCCACGGCCCGTGGGTGGGTCCTGTCGTTGGGGTCCTAACTTTTGAGTCTCTGACACCAAATGACTGACAAATAGGATGGTCCGTTGGTGGAACCACGAACCGTAGGTTATCACCGTCGATGGTGTCGGCAGTTATTTTCTTAGGGCATTTTGGGCCTTTTCCTAATTATTCTAGCCTAATACTCTGTCGTTTGACACTTCACCAAAACCCCTATATAAGCATGTTTACACCCCAAATTTGCCAATTTAAATCATTCTCTCAAATTTACAAAAAAGAATAAGTTTTCCTCTCAAATATTTCTCTCTCTAGAAAGCTTGAAGAATAAGGGATCAACTTAGGGTTTCAAGTCAAGTCTCCAATTCCTCTATTGACGTCAAGTTTTTGGTATTGAGGTATGATAGTGTTCATCCATGAAGCCCTTTCCTCCATGGAGTTCCTAAATTCTCCAATTTATAAAGATAGAATTCCCCAATTGAGTTAGGGTTTTCTTCCATGTCATGTGTTCCTTTCATTATGGATTGAATTGATTATTTTATGATCTATCAAGCATGAATTAATATAATTACATGATTTTATGCTGAATTCCCATGAACCCATGTCTAATCTATTTTTTCTAGATGTTGATGATTTAAAGTGGGTTTTGAATCATGAAAGGTGAATTATTGAATTATGCATGTACGTATGAAATTGATGTAAATGTTTTAAGGATTCTTTGAGAGTGAAGTATCAATGATGTTGTTATTGTTGTGTTGAATAAAGGTTTTCTTACGTAGTAAGGTTTCTTAGGGTTGAAAGGGTTTCTCACCTAAAATGAACCAATGTTAAGGAGTTATTCTAATGCTGAGGCAAGAGGCAATTACCCATGCTCTCTAATGAATGACAAGAGGAGATTACCCATGTCACATGATGTAAGGACAAGAGGATATTACCCATGTTCCTTTAAAAGAAAAGATGAATATGATAAAGAACTATTTCGTGGAAGTTAAGCTTAGAACTGAGTGGACATGAGGCGATTGCTCGTATTCCATAAACTATGTGCCAGCATAGGATTGTCTAGATAGACATTAGCTAGTGGATTCACATAAGCTAGAAGTTCATGGTCCTTAATTTGGCAAGGAGGACAACCCCTTTTCGGCGTGGGGCAGACACTGGATTTCATGATAGTAGCTCTCATGGTCTTATATGTCTATTAAGGCTATTTCCCACAAGTAAGCTATGATGAGCTAAGGTTACTTCAAGGAAATATCTCGTACAATTTTAAGATGATTATTATGTGCATTGACCATGTTTTATTACTTACTTTTTCTAACTCCTTATTTCATGTTTTAGCTTGGTCATTGCATCTCATGAGGGTATCACTTTTTAGCATAACTTTAAATATTTTATGCATGGCTATCATACTTGGTACATATTTTATACTAACGCATACTCTTGCCTATATTTTCCCAAATATAGGGTCCGACAATCAGGTTCCCAGTTTCGTGGTTAGAGTTCGTTGAAGAGATTTCAAGCTTGGGTGAGTCCTCATGCTTCGAGGACTGGACATTTATTATTTTCATTCTTTCCTTACTTTCAGTTTTTGAACATGATGTACGGGCTTCGCCCTGATTCATTATGTACTAGATGTCTTTGAGGCAACGTTTAGATTTCCACTATGCTCTATATAAAACTTTGATATATTGAACTGTCTTTTAAATCTCTTAATTCTATTTCTTGTATGATGAAAGTTAAGTGGCTTGTATGAGGCCTCTCGGGGTCTTATACGCCATGTTACGCCTAGGGGATTCTCTAGGGTCGTGACAAACTTGGTAATCAGAGCACAAGGTTTAGAAACATCCTAGGAAATCTCTGAAGCCACGTCAAGTAGAGTCTTGTTCATGAGTGTGAAGCGCGCCACATTTATGAATGAGAGGCTATAAGATGTTTAGGAAACTCCACTTCTTTCATTACTCTAAAGTTGTGTGATAGTGTTGAACTCTATAAGGTCTCTCTCCTAATTCTTATCCAATGCTCTACAAGATATGGCTACTCGAAGAGCTTACGCTAGAGGGAATGCAGGAGAAAATGTGAATCAAGAGGCTCCTCCTCAAGCCCTTGTCGACTCATTGGCCGAGAAAGTGACTAATGCCGAGTTTAGGGCTTCTTTTCATTTATTGGTTCAAGCCATGATGGCCCAAGCCAATAGGGAGGTTGCGGTCCCCGTGAACCCAAATATGGGTACGGCGGCATCTAGAGTGAGGGACTTCACTAGAATGAATCCTCTAGAATTTTATGGTTCTAAGGTTGAGGAAGATCCTCAAGAGTTCATTGATGAGGTTTACAAGGTGTTGATGATCATGGGAGTGATGCCAGTGGAAAAGGAAGAATTGGCCACTTATCAACTTAAGGGTGTTGCTAAAATTTGGATCAACCAATGGAAAGAGGGGAGACCGAAAGATGTGGGTCCTCTCAATTGGGAAAAGTTCAAAGTTGTGTTCCTTGATAGATTATTTCCCCTTGAGATGAGGGAGGCAAAAGTTCTTTAATTTATCAACCTTCGTCAAGGAAATATGAGTGTGAAGAAATATGCTTTGAAGTTCACACAATTGTCTCAATATGCTCCTACTATGATTACCGATCCTAGGGCAAGGATGAGTAAGTTTGTTTCATGCATGTCCGAAATGGTGGTTAAGGAATGCCATACCGCTATGCTTGTCAATGATATGGAAATTTCTCGTCTCATGGTTCATGCTAAACAAATTGAAGAGGAGAAACTCAAGGAAAAGTCTAGGGAGGCAAAGAGGGCTAAGACAAGTGATGGTAATTTCTCACATTCAAGTTTCGATGGACATGGTCGTTCTAAGTTCTGACAAAGTTTTTCCAGACAAGGTTCCTCTAATGTTCCTTCTAAGTTCAACAAAGAGAAGGTGTCTAACCCTAAGCCTCAAGGAGGAAGTGGTAGTGGGTCCTTGTTACCTACTTGTGCCAAGTGTGGAAGGAAGCACGGGGCAAGTGTCCAGCGGGTTCCAATGCTTTTTTTGGTTGTGGTAAGATGGACCACAAGATAAGATATTGTCCTTCAGTTTCTAAGAATGATGGAGATAATCGTCGAAGGATTCAATCTATTTCTTCATCTGGTCGTAATTGTTCGGGTTCCAATGCTTCCAAGCAAAACAAATTTTATTCACTTCAGGCTCGAGGTGAAAAAGAGGGTTCTCCCAATGTGGTTACCGGTATGTTGAAAGTCTTTCAACGTGATTTTTATGCTTTACTTGACCTCGGTGCTACCTTGAATTTTGTGACGCCATATGTGGGTATGAGGCTTGATATTCTTCTGTATGTGTTGTTAGATCCTTTTTCTGTCTCTACTCCTGTTGGTGATTCTATTGTGGCTAAGACGGTTTATATAAAGTGTCTCGTTTCCTAGTCCTATAGAGTTACTCTTGTTGATCTGGTAGAGCTTGATATGCTAGATTTTGATGTTATTCTTGGTATGGATTGGTTGCATTCATGTTATGCTTCTATCGACTTTAGAATTCGTGTAGTCAAGTTTCAGTTTCCTAATGAGGCTGTCCTAAAGTGGAAAAGGGGAAATACTATGCCTAAGGGTCAGTTTGTCTCTTTTCTTAAAGTTAGAAAGATGATTTTTAGGGGCTGCATATACCATCTAGTTATGGGGAGGGATGTGGATTCCGAAACCTCTACTCTCGAGTCTGTCCGCGTTGTGAAAGAGTTTCCAGAAGTGTTCCCAGATGATTTACCCGGTATTCCTCCCAAAAGAGAAATAGACTCTGGTATCAACCTTCTCCCAGATACGTAACCTATCTCTATTCCTCCTTACCGAATGGCTCTGGTAGAACTAAAGGAGTTGAAAAAGCTGATGAAAGATTTGTTGGATAAGGGTTTAATCCGACCGAGTATATCTTCATATGGTGCTCCAGTTTTGTTCGTTAGAAAGAAAGATGGTTCACTTCGTATGTGTATTGATTATCATCAGTTGAACAAGGTGACCATTAAGAATAAGTATCCTCTCTTAAGGATAGTTGATTTGTTTGACAAACTTCAAGGAGCGAGTTACTTTTCCAAGATTGACCTTCGGTTGGGTTATCACTAATTGAGGGTGAAGGAAGATGACATTCCGAAGATGGCTTTTCAGACTCAGTATGGTCATTATGAGTTTTTGGAAATGTCGTTTAGTTTGACTAATGCTCTAGCGGCATTTATGGATTTGATGAATAGGGTGTTTAGACAGTACCTTGACATGTTTGTGATTGTATTCATTGATGATATATTGATTTATTCGAGAAGTGTGGATGATCACATTAATCATTTGAGGATCGTGTTGCAAGTCCACAAGGACCAACAACTCGTCGTGAAGTTTAGAAAATGTGAATTTTGGTTATGGTTTGTGGCCTTTCTTGGTCATATTGTTTCAAGTAAGGGTATTGAGGTAGATCCTAAGAAGACTGATGCGATTAAGAGTTGGCCTAGACCTCTATCTCCTTCAGATATTAGAATTTTCCTGGGTTTAGCTGGTTACTACAGATGGTTTGATAAGGGGTTTTCTTCGATTGCCTCTCCATAGACAGCATTAACTAAAAAGAAGGCTAAGTTTATATGCTCCGAAGCATGTGAAAAGAGTTTTCAGGAATTGAAGGATAGAGTTACTTCCGCTCCGGTGTTGACTTTACCGAAAGGGACTGATGGTTTTGTTGTTTATTGTAATGCCTCTAGAATTGGGATAAGATCTGTACTTATGCAAAATGGAAAAGTTATTGCCTATGCTTCAAGGCAACTTAGGATTCATGAGAAGAATCATCCTACCCATGACCTTAAACTAGCGACGATTGTTTTTGCCTTAAAGATTTTGAGGCATTATTTGTATGGTATTCACATGGATATCTTTACTGACCATAAGAGTTTGCAATATGCATTTAATTAGAAGGATCTAAATATTTGCCAAAGAAGGTGGTTTGAGTTATTGAAGGATTATGATATGAGTGTTCTATATCACCCCGGTAAGGCGAATGTGGTGGCGGATGCTCTTAGTCAATTGTCTATGGGTAGTGTTGCTCACATCGAAGATGGTAAAAAGGATTCGAAATGTTCATAGGTTGTCCGAGTTGGGTTTTCAGTTAGTAGACTCTACTAAAGGTGGGGTTATGGTTCAAAATGGGTCACCATTATCTTTTGTGGTGGATGTGAAAGCCAATCAAGGTCTGGATCTGAGTTTTGTTGAACTGAAGGAAGCGGTGCTTAAAAAGTTCTTAGAGGCGTTCTTCCAAGGGGGAGATAGAGTACTTAGATATCAAGGCCATTTGTGTGTTCCTAATATTGATGAATTGAAGTACATATCTTGTCAGAAGACCATAGTTCTCGGTATTCAATTCACTCGCAAGCCACCAAGATGTACAGTGACATAGGGGAGATCTATTGGTGGAATCGGATGAAGAAGGATATTGCAGAATTTGTGGCTAAGTATTATAATTGTCAACAATTGAAGGTTGAGCATCAGAAACCGGGAGGTTTATCCCAAGACATTAGCATTCCTACTTGGAAGTGGGAAAAATTGAATATGGACTTCATTGTTTGGTGCCTGGCACCCAGCGACAACATGACTCGATTTGGGTTATTGTAGATCAAATGAGGAAATCGGCTCATTTTATTCCCGTCAAGATTTCTTATTCGGTGGAGGACTACGCTAAGTTATACTTGAGGGAAATGGGGAGACTGCGTGGAGTGCCTTTATCCATTATCTCCAATTGTGGTACTCAATTTACTTCTCAGTTTTGTAAATCTTTCAAAAAAGGTCTTGGTACTTGTGTTAAGCTTAGTACGACCTTTCACCCGCAAACCGATGGGCAAGCATAGCGTACTATCCAAACTTTGGAAGATATGTTGAGAGCCTGCGTAATTGACTTCAAAGGTAATTGGGATGACTACTTGCCATTGATTGAGTTTGCATATAACAATAGTTATCACTCAAGTATTGGTATGGCTCCATTTAAGGCATTATGGTAGGGGGTGTAGATCTCTTATAGGTTGGTTTGAAGTGGGTGACATAACTTTGATAGTCCCCGAGTTGGTACATGATGCTATGGAGAAAGTTTGACTTATTAGAGAAAGGTTGAGAACGGCTCAAAGTCGACAAAAGTCATATGCCGATGTTAGAAGAAGAGATCTTGAGTTTGATGTTAATGATTGGGTCTATTTGAAAACTTCACCCATGAAGGGTGTAATGATGTTTGGTAAGAAAGGAAAGCTTAGTCCCCGATATGTAGGCCCATATCAGATTTTGAGGCGCATTGGTAAGGGTTCGTATAAACATCAATTGCCTAATGAATTGGCAACGGTGCATCCAGTTTTCCATGTCTCCATGTTGAAGAAATGTGTTGGTGATTCAACATTTATAGACCCCTTAGATGATTTGGGAGTTAAGGAGAACCTTTCTTATGAGGAAGTACTGGTTGAGATCTTAGACCGGCAAGTCAAGAAGTTGAGAAATAAAGAAGTTGCTTCCGTGAAAGTCTTGTGGAGGAATCAGTTAGCTGAGGGTGCTACTTGGGAGGCCGAGGCTGATATGATGTCCAGTTATCCTTATCTCTTTCCTTCTACGACTACTCTATCTTGAGGTATTGAGTTCCTCGTGGTTTACTCTTTTGGTATCATGTGTCTTTGATATTCCCATGATTTCCTCATTTATTCATGTTCATGAAAAAGATTAAGTTTTGAGAAAATTATTGAACTTGATTGATTTCTACATGTTTGTGTGCATTGAGTTTGAGTTGCATATACACTTCATGATATGATGTTTTGAACATGCTTTAGCTTGGAGTTGATGTTTCCTCGTTGGATATGTGTATTATGTGATTGTAATCATGTTGGGAAGTTATGTTTAAGTTCCTACCCGCCGTATGATGTCTTGAATCTCATTCGAGGACGAATGATCCCAAGGGGGAGATAATGTACCACCTCGGATTCGAGAAGACAGAAAAAAAATCAATTTTAAGAAATCAGTTGCCAGTTCCTACAGTGCAATCTACGGCCCGTGGAACGACTCATAGACCATAGGTCGGGGTCCATAGATTGGCCAGTCAGTTTTTCAAAAAGGTCTAGTTCCAGTACTTTTTCAACTGTTCACCATGATGGACTGTCGTTCAATGCACGAGCCATAAATATGTTTCGTAGGTGAGTGCGAGAGTTAGTGAGATTTTAAAGCTGAAAGTTGAGGACCACGGTGTAACATCCCGCCTTAGAAAGAGCCAAGTTTAGAAAGAACTAATTTGGAAAGAGCTAATTTGAGATTTTTCCAAGTTATGCTTAAATTGTAAGTTTTGAGTCAACTACAAACGACCATAACTTTTAGTACAAGATGAGTTGGGTTTCTCATAAGATATCAATAAAAGGTCTTTGAATCATCTTTCCAACGCCACCGAGTTTGCTAAATTTTGAGTTCAGATAAGGGAGATATGCCCATTTGAAGTCAGCATGTCCAGTTAAGGAAAGTTACCCTAATTAATGAGGGGTATTTTGGTCTTTTCCTTACCCCATATTCTTTAAACTTTTTTAGTAATATTTTAGGGGTCAAAATTGATTTGGGTCAGTTTTCGCAATCCTAAATACGCTTAGGGTTTTAAGAAGAGTTCAAGAGGAGAAAAGAGGAAAGGTTAAAGGCATTCGTCAAGGGTCTTGAGATTTGTCGAGGAATTTCGCCAAGGGTTGATCCCTAAGGGGTATATAAGTTTTCATAGTGTTGGGTTCGTTCACCCACACGCCAATCATGTGAGTTTATCCGTTATTTCGTTCTTGAGGTTGAACCCTAAACCCTAAAACCCGTTAAAAATACTAAACCTTAAAACTCTAAAAAAAACCTTTAAAACCACTAAAAACCCTAAAAAAAAACCCTTTAAAGCCCCTAAAAACCTTAAACCTAAAAAATACAAAGCCCTACACCCTAATTTACCCTCAAAATCATCCAAAAATAATAAAATCCCAAACCCTAAGAAACCCTATGAAACCCAAAACCCTAAACAATAAGAATCCCCTAAACACTAAGAAAACCTAAACCCTAAAAAACACAAAGAAACCCTAAACACCTAAAAAAGACCTTAAAAACCCCAAACCTAATAAACCGTAAACTCTAAACTCTAAACCCTAAAACTTAAACCCTAAGAAACCCTTAAAAACCATAAGCCCTAAACCCAAACCCT